>PVLD010002844.1:52926-155682 GCA_004027595.1 Dinomys branickii
TCCCGCGGTCACCCGGGCGGGGGGGGGGGGGGTAGGGGGACCTGTGCGCTGCGGCCCCAGGCAGGGCGCCCAAAGGGGGGCACGGGGGCACGGTGGCTCGGGGACCCCGGCCCGCCCGGCGCGGCGCGCTCTCGCTGCCTTTGCTGCAGCCTTTGCCTGCACGAGGAAAGGCGGCTGGACGCGTCTGGACGGCCAGGAGGGCAGGCGGGAAACAGGCCTGGCTTCTCCAGGCGCCTGCCGACCTCACTGTCCTGCAGCTCGGCTTCCCAGGCGGGACCCTGCGGGGACGCTCGCGAGTGGGTCTGGGACGCTTCCTGCCGGTTCCCTTCAGCTTCCAGTCCGCGCCTTGGGGGTGCCCGTGCCACTGTCCCACTGCACCCCACGCCAGCCCCGGGAAGGTGGGCGGTGTGCGGGCTCCTGCCGGACCCTGGCCTGGGCCCTGCCCCACTCCGCCGCCGGCGGTCCGCGAGAGGCCTAAACCTCGGCTCGCGCGGGGAGCACACTGTACCCCTTCCCAGGGCACGAGCCCAGGCGGGGTGCCCAGGAAGAGCTCAGTAACCGCGCTCGCCACTGGAGCTCAGAAAAGCCCTGCGCCAGGGGTAGCGGCGCCGGGCGAGCGGAGCGGGGACCGCTAGAGATGCCGAACCGGGGTCAGTCCCTGGGCCGAGAAAGAAGAGGCGAGGAGGACGCCGGGAACCGCAGCAGGCAGAACCCAGAGGACCTCGCACCGTGCCCGGCCACCAGTGTTCCTGCTGGGTGCGGTTGTGTCCTTTCACGGGTCGGGAGTGGGAGCACGTCCGGGGTCCTGTCCACCTAAGGCCCGATGGCTGCGCTCAGGGCCTGTGGAGACAACCAATGTGAAGGACCCTGGCAATGCAAAAGGAGGGGCGAGCGCCGTCCCGAGAAGCTGCTGACCTGCGACAGTGACAACTGCGCTGCTGGTTCCGTGGAAGAGAGGGGTGGGGTCCCTCACCTAGTCCTGCCCTTCCCCAGCTTCCAGGAGTTCTAGGACAAAGCCTAAAGGGATTGGAAAGGGCGGTTCCTCAGGACTACCAAGGAAAGCAGAAACAAGCACTGCCTTTTGGACCAGCGCCCAGGAAACTGCACCCAGGGCCCTCAGAGAGAGTGCCCAGTGGGGGACCACGGCAGCCGTGTGGCCCTGAGTCGGTGGGGAAGGCCACTGAGAATGGGCATGCCTCACGGGAAGCGTGCCCGGCCAGCACCCCTCCCCCAGGCCAGGCACATCTCTCCTCACAAGAGACTCCCGCAGCTTTCTGTGCAAGAGGACCCCAGAAGACAAGAAGCGGCCCCAAGTAGGCCAGGAGGCTCGGATCCAGGCCTGCAAGTGCACCTATGATTTGCATATGGCAGCCGAGAGGGGCCCCTGGTGGGCAGGAGGAGGGGGGAGCACTAGCTCAAAGGAGCTCTCCCTCCAGGGACCTCAGTGTTCATCTGTGCAGCGGGAATGGCGAGCCCACCGGGGCGGTGGGCACCAGGCTTCCCTGCGTGGCAGGAACCAGTCCTCATGGGGCACACAGTGAGGACTCCAAGACCGGGTGGGAACAGGCTGCAAAGTGGGAAGGTCCCAGGCCAGAGGCTGAAACACATGGGTTGGGGCCAAGCCACTTCACTGCCCTCCTTCACGCTCCGCTGTAGTCCCCAAAGAGTAAAAGAATGCGGGGCTGAGAGAGGACCAGCAAGGCGGCCTGCACCAACTCCATCTAAGCTCCTTGCTCACGCTCCTTAGACCGCGATGGAGGGAGGGGCATGTCTGCTGTGACCTGCACACACAAGGTGTCAGCTCTCCCGGGTGTTTTCTCCTTGCTTTTAGGCCAAAATAAGGAACTTGGAAATTTTGATGTAGTAATCAAATAGCAAAGCCAGGTATGTCTGAATTATCAGAGTTAATATCTCATGACTATCTCAAGTCTCTACTCCATTCTCCAAAGGCAGTTCTCTTTCACCAACCCCCATGGCTTGGTTTTCTTCTCCCACACATCTTGTTTTCTTGGTAAAAGGGGACTCAGGCCATACTGCATTCTACAACTGTGCCATTTTCCAGATTCCAGCTGACCTGAACTCTAGGCTGTTCACCGAAATAAAATACAACAGACTTGTCACCATCAGGAAGTCTGGAGTTCAGGCCTGTGGTGGGAGGAAAGAACCAGAGAAAAGGCGAGATCACAACTATACTCTTAACTTTTTTTCTAGATTAAGTCAAAACTCCATGGTCACAAAGTTGGAATTTAAAGTCAAGACACCAAAAGGCAACCTGATTAACGACCAGGACTTGAGCTGGGGCTCACAGAGCAGTAGGCGGAGAGCAGCTAAAGGCAGTGGCGTCTGGTGGGGGGGGGGGTTGGTGTTGAGCCCCAAGCCGAGCCTTTCTGGTAAGTTCACTCTTACTCCTCTCCCTCCTTAACCAAAAGGATGGCTGCGAAGTGAAGCCAGGCAGACTTGAAGGCGCATTACTTGTCTCATAATGTTGTGCGCATGCTGCAGTTGTAATTACACACTTGCTTTTTACCGGGGAAGACCAAAGATCATGTTTTTCAAAGTATCAACTTGTTTTCCATTAGGCAGTTGTTGCAACAAGTTCTTTCAGCGACATGTTATGTCTTTAGGAAAGGGTGCTTCAGGTGGCGAGCACTAGCACAATTTTGTGGCTTTTAATTACTATTTTGTTCTTTTAGGGGGTTTCAGAGGCTGGCGCCTGGACGTGATTAGACCGTCTACCCCGCCTGCCGCAACCTCGCGTGTGGCCCACGAGGTGGCGCAGTAGAGCAGTCGCTGCCGCAGGACGAACCGAATGGGAGTCCCGCAAGGACCACCAGGACGTAGAGATACCAAAGTCGCCACGTAAACTTTAAAAAGCAGAACAAATTGCAGTGGTAGGGTGGAAAATTCTAAAGTGTAAAATTCTAAACTTCTTTATATTTGTTATTGTAATTTACCAAAAAACATAATAAATCTAGCAATTGACACTTGGTAAGTCTATAATCTCACCGAAATGTTAACTCATTTCCTTTTTCACAAAAACATTGAATTTTAATGATGTTAGAATGAACTTTGAAGGCCATCTGATCTGTCTGGACCACATTTCCACCCTTAGGTGGAAGCCCCGGCATCGCTCTCAGGTGTCAATCGCCCGTCAGATGTATAATTTACTCAGAACCTCCGCGTGTCGGGAAAGCGCAAGAAGTGATTTCAAATATATAGTAATAATACCTTTGGGATTATATAGCTTCTCTCTCAAGCAACAAGGAAAAAACGTTTAAATATTAACCAACTAATTTTCCTACTATCACTGTGGGTTGGTTAGGAAGCAGGTGCTATTATACCTGGTTTATGGATAATTGGAATCAGCTGTCAAGTGTCCGAGTGGCTGACCAGAGTAAGTGGCAGACACTTCCCGGAGAGGAGGAAACACAGCTGGTTCGGCTCTCCGCATCGCTTTCTGTGATTAACGTGTTTGAAAGCTGACCCCTGACATGGAAGGCACAAAATCACTGGGACTGGCTCTTGCACAGAGAATAGGATGGGAGACCCCACTTCTTCCTGTAGGGCAAAACGCCTGTCTTTATCTTCATGCCTTCTGAACTGACGCTAGCCAATCTGCACCCCCTGACCCCACCCCGCACCCGCACCCTCACGCCAGCCAGCGCCACTCTGCTCCCATTCAGTGCGGCCTGTGAGCACCCGCAGCCGCTGTAGCCTCGGTGCCCGCCACGTGACATCCGCCCCCCAGCCTTGGAGCTTCTGGGTTCCAGGAGCCCCACCGCCCGTCGCTTCCGATTGGCTGTTGCTAGGTGACGTCGCCTGCGCTCACGTGACAAGTGTTAAATGCCCACCCTGCAGGAGCCCGCCTGGCAGACAATCGTAAAGCTGCTCGGGGCCGCTCACCTGCTCCCGCCTCCTGCAGCCCCCGACTCGGCCGGGTCACCCCTGCCCCCTCCATCCCCCGCCCCCGCCCAAACCAGCGCTGGGCAGGGAGCCAAGAAGGCCGGGAGGATGCGGCCCGCGGCGGCCGTCCGGAGCGGCGCGCGGTGATCGCCTCCCCTGAGGAGGAGGCGCCTAGACCGTTGCCTCATTTCTTGTCCCCCCTCCCCCGTAATTACATTGGCTGCTGGAAGGGACCGGGAGAGACAGAGGAGGCGCCGGGCTTCCCCCCTCACGCCCGCCACCTCTGCTCTTTCCCGTCCCGGGCCAGGATGACTGGAGTCTTTGACAGTCTGGTGGCTGATATGCACTCGAGCCAGATCACGGCCTCCAGCACTTACCACCAGCACCAGCAGCCCCCGAGCGGCGGTGGCGCCGGCCCGGGTGGCAGCAGCGGCAGCAGCAGCCTGCACAAGCCCCAGGAGTCGCCGACCCTTCCAGTGTCCACGGCCACCGACAGCAGCTACTACACCAACCAGCAGCACCCGGCGGGCGGCGGCGGCGGCGGGGGGGCCTCGCCCTACGCGCACATGGGCTCCTACCAGTACCACGCCAGCGGCCTCAGCAACGTCCCTTACTCCACCAAGAGCAGCTACGACCTGGGCTACACCGCCGCCTACACCTCCTATGCGCCCTACGGGACCACCTCCTCTCCAGCCAACAACGAGCCCGGTATGCACTACGCGGGTATCCAGGGTAGCACGTCGCGGGTCGCTGGACGGACGCGTAAACATCTTTGGGGAGGGGGCGCCCAGAGTCCTGGCCTTTCACACTGTCTGCCCATCGCCTGCTCCCACCCTTTACCCTTCCCAATGTCGTCTCCTGGGAGTGAGGGCTTGTCCCTCGGCGCTCAGCTCCGGGGCCCCAGCGGCTCCCGGACAGGGTAGGCCAGCGGTGCACGCCTCGGATAGCACATTTCATTTCCTCGGCACCGGCCTCTTCCTTGTCTCGGACGCGCCCCCTGCCTTCCCCTTTCCCGGGGGCTCAGCTTGCGCTTTGGGCGGCAGCTCCAGTCCCCACGTGGCGAAGCTGCGCCTGCAACTGCGCACGGGGTCTCCACCGACCCGCTTCCCGGCTCCGGCCAAGTTCCCGCCGAGCCCTTCCCGCGGGCAAGAACTGTAGGACCCCCGCGTTGCGCGGTAATCACGACTCCGTTTCCTTGTAGAGAAGGAAGACCTCGAGCCCGAAATCCGGATAGTGAACGGAAAGCCAAAGAAAGTCCGGAAACCCCGCACCATCTATTCGAGCTTCCAGCTGGCGGCTCTTCAGCGGCGCTTCCAAAAGACTCAGTACCTGGCCCTGCCCGAGCGAGCCGAGCTGGCGGCGTCTCTAGGCCTCACCCAGACTCAGGTGGGGCTCGAACCCTGCGGGGACCAGGAGGGCGCGGGCCGGGGTGGTCCCGGAAGCACGCGCGTTGAGCACTTCTTTAAAATAATGTATTTTAAGTAGTTCTAAGAACTTACAGGCCCGCATCTTGGGCAACCTAAACTTTTAGGCCCAAAGCTGCAAAATCCCCAAAGGGTCGTTGCGTGGGAGGGGTCAAAGGGACCGCGGTGCGCAGAAATCCGGTACCACGTTGCCTTTCCACTCGGTATTCATTAAGTGGGCGAAATAACTGGCCCTCCTGACACCCTCCGCTGTCACCACCGTGCACAGACATCCGGGGTCAGACACAGAGCCCGAACCTCGGCTTTTTTAAATCACCTCCCAATACAGCAGGAAGCTGCAGCGCGAGATCCGCTCCTGGCCTGGTTGCTCAATGGCCACCTCTAGCCTGCGGGCTTTCTCTGCAACTCCCCTCCCCGTCCCTACCCCGCCTCCTCCACTAAAGCTACGATCCTTTTTCCACAAAGGTCAAGATCTGGTTCCAGAACCGCCGATCCAAATTCAAGAAGATGTGGAAGAGCGGCGAGATTCCCTCCGAGCAGCACCCTGGGGCCAGCGCTTCGCCACCTTGTGCCTCGCCGCCCGTCTCGGCGCCGGCCTCCTGGGACTTCGGCGTGCCGCCGCGAATGGGGGGCGGCGGCCCGGCCAGCGGAGGCAGCGGCGCGGGCAGCTCTGGCTCCAGCCCGAGCAGCGCGGCCTCGGCTTTTCTGGGCAACTACCCATGGTACCACCAGGCCTCGGGCTCCGCTTCGCACCTGCAGGCCGCCGCGCCACTGCTGCACCCCGCGCAGACCCCGCAGCCTCACCACCATCATCACCATCACCACGGTGGCGGGGGTGCCCCGGTGAGCGCAGGGACGATTTTCTAACCCCAGGGGGCCTGCGCCAGAGACTGAGCAAAACCCCGCGGGCCTCGGTGCTCGCTCCCACTGCAGGAGGATCCCGGCTGCCGCCCGCGGCTGCCGCCCAGCAGTGCGTGAGGGCGCGTCGGGACGGCCGGGCCCAGCCGCCGGAGCCTGGGGACCCTCGCCGGCGTGTTCCTCTCGGGAGAAGCGGACAGCTGCTCGGCGAAGGCCTCACTAAGGCTGCGTTTCTGACCTGAGCCCCGAGCCTCGGCCTTGTCGAGCCCCGCCTCGGACTCGCCTCCCCTCTGTCCCCGCCCGGCTAGGTCGTCCGGCGCCTTCGTCGCCTGGGGCTTCGAGCTGAGCCCGGGAGAGGGACGCCGGCCCCGCCCTCGAGCTTCCCGGGCTCTGAGACTCTTTTCTCCTCGCTCGCCGCCGGCTAAGCTCCGGCACGCTGCGGTTATTGACCTCCCGGGGTCCCGCCGGCCCGCCCTTCTCCTAGTGCCCCCTTGACCTGGAGCCCCAAGGCTTTTTTGGGGGGGCCCTCTGTTCCCAGACCTCGCCCCCCCTTCCCGCCTTAGCGATCCCCAGGAGCACTCCCTTAGCTCTGTCCTCATCCGTCACAGTGGAGGTTTTTTATTTTTATTTTTTTAAAAGTTTAGGTGCCTTTGCGGATGACCTCATTTTGATGTTGGGAAAAATGACTTTTAATATGTGGACACTGCAAAAAATGTGTTTAAATTATCTTTTTTAAAATTTATTCAGGATTACTAGCCTGGACTTCAAAACAGTTTGTAAATAAAAGTGTCTGTGAAGATTTTCCCACTGATTTATTTGTATAAAAATCCTCATCTTTTCAGACAATTTTGTAAACCCCTAGTTGTGAAAGCTGCGGTTGAGCAGTGACCTCCGTTTTATTTTTTCCCTTCGAAAAAATTTCTCAGTTAAATTAAGCTACTGATTTGAATTTGTTTTACCTTATCCGAAAGTCTTTGTTCTTGATATGCAAGGTATTTTGAGGTTATTTATTATGAAAACAACATGCTCTTAATGTTGATTTTACAATATGAAGAGATTATTTAAATAAATTATTGTTTTCATTGGAGTGTGTGAACTTTCCTTGGTGCCCAGGGTTTCCGAGTTCGAGCCGCCGCCCAGGCCCAGAACCAGATCAGATGAGAGCTACGTTTGCACTTTGCAGTCCCAGAGCGCGAGAGGTGCGGCGAGTGCGGGACCAGAGCGCTGACTCGCGCGAAGGTTCAGCTCTGCTCTCTTCCGTTCCCTCGAGGGGTTGGCCAGCCCGCGGCGCCGTGACTCACTCGGCACCGGGCGGCTCCAGCCTCCGCCTGCCCGGCCGCCTGGCGCCCGTGCCACCGCCCCGCGCCCCCGCGTCCGCCTAGCTTGGCCTGGCAGTGCATCTGAGCCGCCGCGGGAGAGCTGCTATACTGGACCTGAGCTCAGCAGCAGCTGGGGGTTAGACCTTTACACCCGACTCTCCCCTTCCTTTGTCCCGAGGCCCTTTGGGAGCTGGCAAAGCAGAGAATTTCGTGAGTCACCCTAGGGAGGCACGGTTGGCTGCTCTGGAATCCAGGACGACCCTGTACACAGGGCCCCGCTAGCGCACACAGAATCACACACTGGCACACTCGCAGTCACACTCGTGCGCTCACCTTCACAGGCAGGCACACACGCGATCCAGCACACATCACGATCATACTCTTACCCACATATGACACTGACACACAGATCCATGCATATTCACACACACTGACACACTAACTCACATACGCACAGAGATTGGTGCCCCGTGCTGTGGGAGTGGCATCCTCGAATTTCACACTAGTAGAGAGGAAAAGTCTACATGTCACTCAGCTCTGCTTTCTACCACCGGCAGCAAACAACCAGCTTCCAGCTTTGAACATGACCCACTTTCTAGCATTGCCTGCAAAAGCCAAGGGTAGGTGTGTACCGCAGGGGTGAATTAAAAGTCCCTTTCCCTGACAGCACTTCGGACCACAGTTGGACGCTTCCTAACTTCAATCACTGACTACATGACCTTGGGCAACCCTCTTAGCCTTTCTGTGTTACAGTTGCAGATCTATGATAGGGGCCATAATAACAGCTAAGGCTAAAGAGTTGTGAGCAACAACTTAATGAATCACTAATGAGGCGGTGATGTAACAGGGCCTGGCATATGATAAGCTCTACATACATTTTACCTGTCTTGATTTAGTGTTTGCTTTATCAGTTTCCCAAATCAGAACGGCCTTACTTTTGCCTGTGATTGTGAAATCCAGAGTTACCCAGGGGCCTTTCCAACTTCACCTCGTGTGGAAAAGCAGCATCCCAGGGCGGGGAGAGCCATGGTCCCTTCCTAAGTGGGGCTTGAACCTCATTCCCTCCCAGGGATCTGCCTCCACTAGAAAGGAGGTTGGGCACAGGCCAGATAACCCTGCTTGCCAGATACAGGCCTCCTCTCCTCCAGGTTATATAGGTCACCCATATTACACGGCCTCAAATCCGCTGCACAAAACAGACATAGTGGAGGTAACTTGGAGGGGGGGATAGCATCATCACGGGTGTAGGGGTGTCCTGACTTTCCTGCTTAGATTGCTGTGGGGCCTGCTCCAAGTCTAGTTTACAGTAGAGTGTGGTTTGGGCAGTTGGGGTGCTGCAAACAAGGAAGCTCTAAAATCCTGCGTCCCTTCGGATTTCTGCACTGTTTTCCCAGGCTAGAAAGGACTGGGTTGAAGACCGCTGACCCGCAATTCTAAAGCAACCGCTGGCTACCAGACTCCCTTCTCTGTGCCCCCACCCCGACCCCCACTCCAGTTCCACATTCCGTGGGGTTTTTCGAGTACCAGGAGCTGGTGCCAGCTTCCCTCCGGAGGTCGACCGTGCCCTCCCCTCCTTTGCGCGCACTCCCCTCCCCCCCGAAACCAGCGGGGAGAGACGGGGCAGTAAATTGGCTGGTGTCGAGGATCTGCCGCAGACAAGATGATTAAGAGGCCTACGCCGGAGCGCCCGGGGCAGGGAATGTCAGCCCAAGTTGGAATCACGCAACAGGCCTTGGCATGAGCCGAGCCTGGGAGCCGCCGGGAGGGCGGGCGGCCCCTCTCCGGGGTGGGCCGAGGCCCCACAGACTCGCCGGAATCACCGAACCTGGCACTTGGCGGCGGCGGGGTCGGGCCGGGCCAAGGCGCGCCTCTCCCCGGGGAGCCCGCAAAGCCGAGGGCAGGAGGGTGCCGGGGCCGGGGGAAAGGGGCGTTTCCGTAGCCCCTGAGAAAGGGCCCAGGGGAGGGAGCGCGGGGCAGGGACGCGGCTGTCCCAGAAGCGAGGGGCGGGCCGCGGAGGGGTGGGCGCGGCGAGAAACAAAGCGCGGCCCCAGGAGGCGGGGGCGGGCTGCAGCCCCGCCGGGGCGACGCGCTGGCCGTCTTTCTCACAGTCGCGCCCGAGACGCGGGGCCCTGTGATCAGCCCGCCGCCGCCGCGCAGACACGCTCCCCCCGCGCTCCACTGCGCGCCCCAAAGCGCGGATGAAAAATGGAATTGGGAAGCAGCGATCTGGACTCCCTACATTGGGAAACCAGCCGCGCTCGGAACACACATAAATCTTCCCTGTAATCCCCAGCCATATGCTCGCGTAACGCATCAGGCCGGAGACAGGATGTGACAAGCGCTGGGAAGCGAGGGGCGGGGGAGCCGAGGAGTGCGGGGCGCCCGCACCTCACCGCTCCACCCTCTGGCGGGGCTCTGCGCGCTCGGGCACGGCGCTTGCACCGAGGCTTGGTGCCAGCTGCGGGCAGCCGGGTGCCCCCGCGTCCTCCTCCCGCCCCAGGCCCGCGCGCCCACGCAGCTGAGCTGGGTCGGGCGCAGAACCCCCTCGGGCCACCCGGAATTCCTGCCGCCCGCCCCCAGCTCCGGGGCTAGGGAAGGCAGAAAGGAGAGCGAACGGACCCACGGCCCAATCAGCCCTGCTGCAATGTGGGACCGTTTAGGAGGCTTCCCCTCGGCCTTCTTGCAGGATCACTTGTGAAAATTGTGAATATCCGTCCTGAGTAAGGATTTCCGAGACTAATGGGGCAAGTTTGGGGGAAGTATCAGGTTTAGTGGGGGCGGAGAGAACGAGAGAGGACTGGAGCTTTGTTTACAAACAATTCTGGAGTGGAAGACGTGGGGGAGGTAGAGAAAGAAGCCCAGAGGTGATCCTGTGGTTCCCCCACTATTAGAGCCCCCACCACCCAAGCAGAAGGACGTGGAGACCAACAGGTCTTGTCTTTCAAAGGGCCAGTCTTACAGACAGCATAAACCTGGCCGGTGTCATTGTCCCACTCCAGGAGCCCCCAACAGGCGCTCAAATCCCAACCAGCTCCATTCCCTCCGGGAACAGCGACCACCAGTGGCTTTAACCTGTTTGGGGTCAAAGGCTCCTTTGAGAATAAAGCTACAGCTCTCTTCCTTCTACAGTACAGACAGGTTCCTTGAATTCGACTTTGGGTCTTAGAACCAGTTCAGTGGGGGCGCTAACAGAACTGGAGGACTAAGCTGTCCTGAGACGAGCGGGACAGCTTAGGTCCTGACATTCAAAGTAGCCTGGAGGAAGCCTCCCTGCGGCCAGATTTCTCTCCACACCCGGGATCTGCAGGGCGAGCCGCCCCTAGCCCAACACGCGCACACGCGAACGCACTCCAGGGCAGGCGGTCGCGCAGGCCTCGCACCCCTGCAAGGACCCTACCCTCACTCCTGCGGGAGCCCCCCTCTTGGGACGAGTTTGGCAGTGATTGCCACATTACATTCCGCCCCGGGGCGTTAGGGCTTGGGGGGAGCGGTTGTTTCGGGAAAGACAATTCGTTTCGGGAGTAAAAAAAGAGCAGACAGATCTTGGAGGTGCTGCCACTTGGCGCCTCCACGGAGATCGAAGGCACAGTCTCCAGACAGACCTTCCTTCCAGGGGTCGCTCGGGCTCGGCTTCCCACTGCGCCTCCGGGCCAGCGCGCCCCAGGCTTGTTTGGGGATGCCCGAGAGCCCCGCGTCCCCGCGCGTTCAGCGCTGGGGAAGACGGATGCGTGCACCTTACAGGCCGCGGCTTCAGGGGCCAGGATGACATCCTCGGGGACGGAGGGGCGAGGAGTCGCGGAAAGACGGCTCGCTAGGCTGGCGCAAGGGCACAGATTTGGGTCCGCACTTAGCAAGCAGGCGGCTGTTCACACTCCCGCCCCTCTGCTCCCGGGGTCGTTGTCCAGGGATCTCCGACACCCTAGAGGTGAAACCTTCGCTCTCAGAACAATAGCGACTTCTAGCTGGAGAACGCGAAGGAGTCCCGACCACTCCGAGAGACGGCCGGGCTCGGGTCGGCGTCTCCCGCGGGCGCCACGGCGCCCCCTCCTCCTCGGGGACACTCTCCGCCCCGCCCCTTCCCTCTGCCGGCCTGGCCCCGGCTTCTTAAAGTCACAGGGTGTCTCAGTGCCCGGGAGACGCGCCGCCCCAGTGGGGAGGAAGTGGTGCGGCAAGGTGGGGGAGAGAAGACCCTGCAACTCTGCGCGCAGTGCAGACAAAAGAAGAACCTAGGCGGTCGCGGGGAAGGCCTGGAGGACCCTCCGCTCCTTCCTTCCTAGTCCCCCCCAAAACCCCTGCGAAGCCTCTAAATAGCAGGGTCTTATTCGCTGCCACTGGGCGGCCACCCGCACTCTCCCGTGGTGATCAACGCCCTGCGCCCACACTACAGGCAGCCAGGGCCCGCATGCTCACCGTCCCTTCCTAACTGTGCAGGTTTGGGAAAATCCGGGAAAGGGGCCCTCGAAAGGAAGCAGAGAGAACTAGAAAGAAAAGGAAAGGAGGTGGGGGGGGAGTTCTGTTTAGTCACTTTCTCAGTTGCGGCATTGGGGGGGGCCTCCGGATGTCCAAGGCACGGGAGAACAGGCGCTAGGAGAGGGGGATTCTCCCCCACGTATTCGCTGAGAGGACAGTAAAAATTTGCCTTGGGTGGCCAATTTCCTCATTTACCCCTATTAAAACAAAAAGCCCAAGAAATTAAATTAAAGCCACCCTGGCCAAGGCGCTATTTGAGGCATGAATGTCTCCCCTAAAGCTGTAGCAATCATGTGGCATTAGACACTTCCGGAATCCTATAGCCAACCTGAAAAATCCCAGACCCCCTTTTTCCCTAATTTTTGCTCTGATCTGTAATTTTATCCACATTTGCACTAGTTTGAGCATTCTGGCTCTCCCATCTGAAAGCCTGCAATTACTATATAATTCTTCGCAATTTCAGATGTCCTAATATGGACTGTAATTTTTGCGCAAGACAATTTCCTGCTATTTCAAGCATCAACATTGTCAAAGTTGTATGTACATAATAAATGGGAATATCAATGCATAGTTTTTAGCATAACATCTTGACTCCTCGATAATTATATCCGTTCGGAGCCTACGCAGAATTAGCCTGAATTGCATGGTAACTGCTGCTGCTTTAAAATTTTTAAAAATTACTCATAATTTTCCCAAAGATTACCAAGATCTCGAGTGCACAATGTCATCAGCGTAATGAAGAGTAAACATTTATGCTAATAATCTGCAATTTTTTTCATCAGCTATAAAGACAGAGGCTATATAGCTGAAAATTTCAGTCCTATTTGCAAGCGCAGCGCTGCAAAAAGCCTGCGGCGCTCGGAGACTCCTGGTCCTGGGGACCTCTTTCCACTCTTTACTCTCAGGATAGGAGGATGGGGCCGGGGGAATTCTTTTTGGTTTTCTAGTTTTGTTTTGCTGTGGTTTGGTCGGTTTTATGTTTTCCTTTTTTTTCCTCTTTTTTCTTTTTCTTTTTTGCCTTTTCTTTCCCGTCATTCTCCCAGCCAAAAGCCGCCTTCGACCCTTTTGATTTGATGTAGCAAAGAGTGTGTGTCCAGATTATCTGAAATTGACACTGAAGAAGGTAAGGGTGGAAACCGGTTTCATTTTTCAGAGGGTTGGAAGCCTGCGCTGTGCCCGCCGCAGCGGCTCCCGCCGGAGCGGGAGTAGGAGGGTGGGGGAGTGATTATGTATGCACCAGCTAATTCTTCCATCACAACTTCTTGTCAGCGATGTCAGGATTATTTTTTTTTCTTTTTTATAAAAACACTTGATGTTTCAGGAAGTGTTAATCCCTGAAGGTTGGGGGATAAGGGAGGGAGTAGGCAAATGGTGGGTGGGGTTGATCCGTTTCTTGAATCTGGGGAAGGCACCCTTCAGAGCCGTTTGCCTGTTTTCACGGGCCTTGGGGCTTTTTGCGAGGCTGAGGATGGGCGGAGGATCATTTTGAGGCATGGGAGGGAGAAACTCTTCCCCTCCGGACAGTGTTTGATAGAAGTTGATATGGCCCTGTGTGATGAAGAATAAAAAAGTTTGTTTTAGCCTAAGATTTCAAGGGTGTTTAACCCAGGTGGTGGGATGACAAAGACCATACAATTCTGAAACTGATTGATAAAAGATACAGAAAGAAAGAGATGGACACCGGGTTAAACCTTTATGGGATGTTGCTTCTTTTCTCCCAATTTTTCTTGCTCTAGCATCTCAGGTTCTGTACCTAACACCCAGACCTACCTTCCCACGGGCGATAGAAATGGACAGTTTCTTCAAAGAGAGATTTAATTTCTCACCCAGGACTGTGTACGAATAAATTCACACTTTTGTGCGTCTAGGTGAGGTGGATTTTAAAACTTTTTGTGGCTCAAAAAGTCTGAAGAACTAACCCAGCTCAGGTGCAGATCCCCAGAAGACAGAAATAGAAATAAGACATAATGATCAAGGAGGGAAAGAGATGAACTATAAGTATTACCACTGTTATATGTTTAAAATATTGCCTAGGTTTAGGATGTGGGTTCTTCCACTATTGAACTTCTCCCCCTCAAAGGGTCAAGCAGCCCCTCCAGGCTCCAGAATGCCAAGACCCAGGAGGAGGGGGCTGGGGACTACTGATTCTGCCCCTCCCCACTTCACCCCCAGCTCTTTTTAGAGCTAGTGTGTGTGAGAGAGAAGATATTAAAGAGGTATCTGTTGTTTGGCAATTTTGCTAAGTCTGTCTTCATTACTTTGCTGCTGTGCATTTGCTAATTTGGAGGCCCGGCCATTGACAAGCTTGCTCCATACACCTGCAAGCAATTTGCCGGCTCTGGTACCGGAGAATTGCAGAGATGGCAGCTCGCACCTATTTGATTTTTTTTTTCCTTTTCTCAATGCACAGCAAATTTGGCTTTCAGTGTGTTATCTCTTTTGTTAATGCAAAAAGATTCCCTGGGCGAAAAAATTGCTCATAATTACCAGAGAGATGGGGAAACTGCATTAGAATAAATAAACCTGAAATTACTGTAATTATGTTGTGTTTGATGGGCCCGGCTTGTAATCAAGAAGAGAATACAGTGAAATGATGCTGACCCTCTTGGGTTTGCAGCTGTACACGCACTTTGGGGTCTTTTTTTGCAGAAAAGAGTCATTTTGATAATCATTAAGCTGTGTGTAACCTATTTCAGAAGTGTTTTAAAATGAGGTTCACATTTTTTGAACAAGGGGAAAAAATCCCAAAATTGCATTTTGCCATTACAGACTCATACATAAGGAAAGGTTGTGTTTTCTAAGTGACAATTGTTAAGACATAATATTCAAAAATCAGTATTTAATCATTATAATGAGGTATTGTTTAAATATAACCACCTTTAGATTATTCATAGTTTAATTAATATACTCATTATGAAAATCTTTGAATCAGATATTTGATGAACTACTTGTCAGTAACAAGGCAGCATTAATTAGGCCTATATTGAGATTAACATTTTTTAAAAGTACAACTGCTTATAATTATAATAGAGCCTAACTAAAGACCGCCTTCCTTGAGCTAAAACTAATAATTTCTCTATTTGAACTGTTAGCAAGAGATTATTAAATTAGTATAAGCTAATATCTCAAAGTATTAACATAGGCTTGACCAGACTGTGGCTTGAGCCTTTGGGCCCTAGCAGTCCTCTAAGAGGCCCAAGAAAGACGGTAAGAGAAATCTCCCCAATAAAATCAAATATACCCGCGGGAGCCTCATCGAAGAAGGTCTCTGTGAGCCTAACCTCAGAAACTGACTCTCCTTCGGTTTTTTGTTTTGTTTTGCTTTTGTACTGGGAATCGAACTCAGGACCTCACACTTGCCAGGCAGGCCCTGTGCCGCTGAGCTACATCTCCAGCCCTCCCTCTCTGTTTTGAGGCAGTTGGCCCACTTGCACACTGCTTTGCGAGGTCTGATCTCCTTTACCGCTCGTGGTTCCTCAGGCCCTAGGAGAAGAAAAACTCCCAGCTCCAAGCCCCACGGGGGCACTGAGGTCCCTGGCTTCATCCTGCACCATCTCTCCCGCTTCTTCCAATATACCGCACCGACTCACCCCCGCGCGCGCACACACACACAGACACACACCGTGCACGCGCGCACACACATACAGCCCGCCACTTCCTCCTCCCCTTCCCAAAGGGCGTCGAAAAAGCCCGGCGCATCTGATCTTTCACCAGCACCAATTGAAAAATGGGTGCTTGTCACAACACAGATCACTGCCTTCCCGGCTGTGCTCCCCACCGCGCACCGGAAAGGGCCCCCCAAAGGCGAAGGGCCAGCCCCCGCCCAGCAGCGTCGGAAGGCGGCGCGCGGGAAGCAGGACTCAAAGCTGCCGGTCGCTCGCTTCCCTAAGCTTTCCGCAGCTGTCTTGGCTCCGGGTCTGGGTCTGAGATCTGGGGTTGGGTTTGGGGTCCGGGGCTGGGGTTCGGCTGGGGCGCAGGTTACTGGCGGAAAGAAGAGTTGGTGTAATTGTAGTCTTTTAGAGCCCGCGCTTTTCTGGAGCAAACTGCATCCCAACGCTGTAACCGAGGTGTCCCTTTAGTGTCTTGCTTCAGGACAGTAGGGCTGGAGAGGAAGAGACGTGCTTAACTCCGACTCCCGCTTCCCACCAGTCAGTCGGGCCCCTCCTTTGGCAGCCCTCTTTCTGGGATGTGCAAAGAAAATTCGCTGATCGTTGCCGGGAACAGTCTTCCTTTGCTGTGGAGGGGCTGGGGGGCTCCCTGGGGCCGTGTCCTGTCCCCCCCCCCCGCCCCGAGCTCTTTGATTGATTGGGGGGGTGGACTGACAGACACGTCCTTCCGGCCCCAACCAGGCGTCTGGCCTTGTCTTTTCTGCCAAGGAATCCAGTGCCTCGGGGCAAGCAAAAGCTGGGAGGCTAAGTCTGGGGCTCGGCTAGGGGCAAAGCAGGGTGTCTCTGCTTCCAGGCTTCCTGAGAGATGCTGGGTGTGGAGAGAACTCCAGTCCCCCAGGCTGGCTGCCTTTGAACTCTGCTTTCCTCTCTCAACGGATTCTCACTGTTCTTCCCACGTCTAAGCCTGGGTGCTGCCCTGCCGCACCTGTTCCTGAGCCGCCTTCCGTTACCCTCTGGGCACCGTCTCCTCATCCCTTCTACTCAGGTAGCTCAGACATCTTGCTGACAGGGGACAAGGTGAGAAGTCCCACTGGGCTTGCTACAAGCCTTGCAATGGTGTCCCGGTGGGGCAGTTGGACCCCCCTAATCCGTCCCAGATCGGTAGCCGATCCAATGCTACCTTACTAGAAGTGGGAGCCTGGCCTGCCGCCCTCCCCACACACACACACAGCACCAGAGACAGCAGTTCTTTCTTGAAACCATAAGTTTACTGTCTCAAAGAAACTTTATAACTTATTTACAAAGTTCTTTTTCCCCCCAAGATACAAAGCAATAAGTTAACATTCTCAATATAAAACTAAACTTTGACATAGAGAACACAAAACACAGTTGATTTCAATTGGTCACATTTTCCAAATTTCACAAGTAAAATGTCAAGATTCTTATTTCACAAAGCATTGAGTTTTACTGCCACACACAACAGAACGGAAAAAGGCTAAGCTTGTGCAACATGTTTACAGAACAATAATAATAACAATAATAATTATATGTACAGCCAATAGTTCCTGCAGTGGAGACTGTGCTTTCGGGGTGGACTGGCATTTTTCTGTGTAGAACCTCCAGGATCCTTGTAAAGCTGCTTTTGTCTTAAAGCCCACTGGAATTGTGGCTGCTTGCTCGTCCCCTGCCTGTTTTCTCTCTGCTTCACATGGATCCTCTCTCTTTCTACCCAAACTAGAATTTTTCCTTGTGGTCCAGGCAAAGCAACCAAGCGTTCCTCTCAAGATGACAAAACCGCGTTGGCCTCAGGTCTCTCTTTCTCTTGTTATTATTTCTAATAATACGGGGCATGTAAAAAATGCAACTCATTCGGCTTCAACAACTCCATACCAGCGAAGTACAAAAGTTAATGTGTAAGGTAAAAATCTTTAATCCTCCTTGCTCATTTTTTCCGGGTGCCTTCAAGGTAAACAGTGCCCCTGGATGGCGTGCTCTCCGCACACCACAGAACCAACACTCAGCCTCAGCCAAAGTCCATTTTTCAATAAATAAAACCCCCTCCCTCCAATTTCCCCCAGTTCCCAAATAAACTACACGGATGGTGAGACAGGGTCCAGGAGGCCTGAAAGGATAAAACGTCCAGGATTGGAGATGGGCGGCCCAGCAGACCGCTTGTGGCTCAGACCTGGTGACTTTTTGCAGAGGCCTCAGTATAAGAGCAACAGACAGACGAAGACCTTGATGTGGTGCAAAAGGAGACGAGACAGGACAGAAAAGAGCTTTTGCTTTTTCTACATTGTTTTGTTTTCCTGATAGTCCCCAAAGCTGAGGGGCGGCAAGTCAGGTGAGCCGGGTTATCTTCTTGCTGTCTTGGGTGACTATGCCTGCGCTTCAAGGCCACTCTGCTGTCACCCCGAGTGGCCCAGGCCAGGGTTCGGACAAGAGCACTGGCTCTGGGGAGTTGCTGGGTCGGACCTCAAGGGCTTCTGAGGAGGCAAGTGACCTGCCTTTTGCTGTCCCTTCCTTCCCTCTGGGCCCTTTTTCACCATGCCCGGGGCGCACAGTCGGGATCAGTGGACCTGGAGACAGGAGGGGCCTGGGCAGAGGGAGATGGGAAGGAGGCGGGCGGGTGCCAACCGGAAACTTCACATAAGTTGGGGCTGCTGCATAGCTTCTTGGTGCGAGGAAGGGTACCACGATGTGTAGCTGGGGATGTAGGAGCCCGCGCTGCTGCCTGAGCCTTTCCCGGTTGAAGAGTTAGGGTTCCAGCCCGGAGGCACGGGTGGGGAGCTGGCGGACAGGGCCCTGCCATTGGCCAGCGCGCTGCCCTCCAGGGCCGCTCCGCCCTGCTTCATCAGCTTCTTGAACTTGGAGCGCTTGTTCTGGAACCAGATTTTGACCTGCAAGATCGGAAAACAATGTGACTCGGGCTGAGACCACTGAGCCCACCTAGTTTTCAGGGAAGGAAGGAGGGAACGATGGGAGAGCAGAGCTTGGAGGCCACTCTGCCCAGCTCAGGCAGGCAGCTTCCCGCTGGAGCAGCAGAGCACGCCGACCCGCGGGGCGGAAGAGCCTGGAAGCCCAATGCTCGCCTTGGGCGCCCGCGGGAACTGCTCTCCCAGAGCCAGGGGGCGTGGTGGTGAGGGTCCTGCGGGGGGTCCGGGCATAGCCTGCCCGCGCAGTCTGACCGCGACTGCCGTCGGCAGGAGACTAAGCGCCTGCACACCCCACATTCAATTCCTATATCAACATCAATAAAAGAATCAAAAAACTGGATAGGAGTGGAGGAAATTTATTTGCAGTTCTACCGCTTTCTCTTTGCACCATCCTTTCCACCCAGTGAGTTGAGGGCTGACTTAGGAGGCCGCAAGTTATTTGTTGAACTCTGAACTCAAATCAAACCTTTCCCTAGGGCCTGTTTGCCTTCTCCAGGTGCAGTCCAAATCCCGGGCCAGGCGTTGGAAACACGCGCCAGCCGCGGTCCTGAGGTCCCGAACTCCCCAGAGTCTTAGTGATGGCCAAGAAGAACAGTCTCATTTCTTCTCTAGGGTCTGGGACTGGGGAGGTGAGGAGGCTGAGGAAGGATTCCCTGTGCCACTCGTGAGGAAGAGGAGGAAGAGGAGGAAGAGGAGGAGGGAGACAGGGGCGCGGGCCCAGTCTCCCAGTGAGGAGCCACACACTTTAAAGGCAAAGGAGGGATTAAGTCACACGTCTATTGTTCCAGTTGCTCGGGCACGTGTGACCTCTGAATCCCCAAACAAAACCTCTGGGGGAAATCCTTCCTGCGCCCCAACCAGATGTCCATGGACAGGACGGAGGAGCTGGCGCCTGGCAAGCAGGTCGGGGTACGGAAAGCAGCGACCGAGCTGGGGCAGAGAGAATGAGAGAGCAAGGGGAAAGGCCAAGAGCCTGGGGTGGACACCCACATACCCACACAATGCCACCCCGACCCTGAGGCCCAGCAAGCCAGAAATGAAGCCCAGGGCTCCGGCCGGGCCGTGAAAAGCCTTCTTGGCGAAGAGGCAGCAGCGAGGTACCTGAGTCTGCGTGAGTCCCAAGGAGGCCGCCAGCTCCGCCCTCTCAGGCAGAGCCAAGTACTGAGTTTGCTGGAACCTCCGGTTCAAAGCCTGCAACTGCAAACTGGAATAAATTGTCCTGGGTTTGCGGATTTTTTTCCCTTTGCCATTGAAGCGCACTTCACCGCCTTCCACCACGGTGCTCTTCTCGGAGTCCGCCCCTGCAGGGACAGCAGAAGCGGGGCCATTGTTAATACAGGGGCTACCTTTAGTGTGAAGAGAAGAAAACGAGCGGCAGTCGACGGGATAGCAGATACAGGGCCGGGGACAGAGCGTTCAAGAACTCTGGAAGCATGGGAGGGCTCCCCCCACCCCAAGTCCGAGGGCCAGCTCCAGGCTGCGGCAGGCGGGATGGGGCCGTTCCTGGGAGCACAGCTACTGCCTTTGCAGGGAAAGTTTGCTATTTTTGCAGGCGGTAGTTGAGGTTTAATTACCCTTAATTGCATACATTGTTTATAGCGCTACGCAATAAATAATTACCGAGACTAATATGTGCACGTGTGGGTTTCTTTTTTCCAGCAGGGCATTGTGTGCTCGGCACACCGAGCCGCTCAGAGGCCCAGCCAGCGCCAGGAGACGCTCTCTCGGATTTACCCTTTGCTAGATAGTTGCGAATTGGGTGGATTTCTAACAATCTTTGCTAGGACAGGTATGCATAGGTTGATATCCGAAACCTCCACTGCTCCCGCGCCCTCCCCACCCCCACCCACCTCTCACTGCCCCTCTTCTCTGCCTTCCCTCTCTCTCCCTCCTGCTCCCCCTCGCTCCTTCTTGCCTCTGCTTCCTCTCCCTGGCAAGCGCACATACCTGGGTCCTCCAGGCGGCTCTGGGCGAGGCTGGCGCTGCCGGGGTAGGACTGCACCGAACTGATGTAGGGGCTGGACGCGTGGCTGC
This sequence comes from Dinomys branickii, assembly GCA_004027595.1. Lineage (NCBI taxonomy): Eukaryota > Metazoa > Chordata > Mammalia > Rodentia > Dinomyidae > Dinomys > Dinomys branickii. The sequence goes on from PVLD010002844.1 coordinate 73,479, forward strand.
TGACCGAGTTGACGTAGGGGTAGCCCAGTGGTCGGGAGAAGGACGAGGCCGAGCTGTAGGCACCGTCGGGCTGCGTGTGGCCCGCCGAGTGTAAACAGTGCATGGAGTAGTGCCCGTGGGACATGGGAGAAGGAGACATTTGCTGGTTGGGCGGCCCAAACTCCATAAACACCGCCTTGCCCGACACGGGGCTGTTGAGACTTTCTGGCATGGTGGTCATGGTCATCTCTTCTCGCGGGGTCTGGGTGTGGGTCTTTCTCTCCTCTGCTTCCCTTTTGGGGGTCTCTATGTTTCTCAGGACAGGAAGGAACCCAATTTAAGCGGAACAGGGGTTTTCACTTTCCATTCATAAGAAAATGGAGTTTGTCTCTTTGAAAAGTCTAAGCATCATGCTCCGAGCTCCCCAAACTCGGTTCAAAGCTTTGACTCAGTCAAGGTCATAAATATTCATGAGCTGGCGGAGCTGATTGGTCCACCGTCTTGCATAATCACCGGGGATTGGTCCGAGACGCTTCGGCTCCGCTGGACTAGAGCGGGCGAGGCGGCCCGGCCTCGGGAGAAACGCGTCGGTACTTCCCGGCCGGGGCTCCTCTGCAACAGAGCGCGAGGTGCAGGACGCACAATGGGCTGCGGTGTCCGCGCTGGGACCTCTGAGGCCTGCTCTCCAGCCTCCCGCCTCCCTGGCGCGCTCTCCTCCCAGAAACCAGCCAGTGCTCCCCGCCATCGCTCCCCTCTACCGTCCCCACCCTTTGCCCGCCCCAAACCCGGGGACCCGGGAACTGCTTCAGGTCGCCTCCACCCAAGCCAGTGCTGAGCTGAGCGAGGGTGGTTCTGGTCGCAGCCTCTGGATCGCGGAGTCACGCACTGGGGGTCGCCCAAGGCAGCCAGCGGACAGTGGTCCTTCGGAATGTCCAGCGCCTAGCTCAGCGCCCTCCTGGCCGCGCCCCTGGCCCGGGTCCGCGGAGCCACATCCCCGGGCCGGGGTTTCGGGGCCCTCCGGACCAACTCACTCACTCGGCCGCCGCGCCGCCACCGCCGCTCCCAGGGCGCCGCTCGCATCGCTCTCGGCCGGGTTGGCCACTCCAGCTCCAGGCTGCACGGGTCTGATTAAAGCAGTGCGCGTGGAGAGCCAGGAGCCCGCGCTTCTCCTCCCAGGAAAGGCGGCCGCACCGCCTCCCCCCCTAACACACACACCCTCTTTCCCTCCCAACCTTCGTGCGCTCCCCCTCCCCTCTCCACTCCCTCCGAGCCGTGCCGTGCGCCCCGGGCACACTCGCCCCGAGGGCGCGGAGCAGCGTGGAGTCCAGGGCCCTGCAGGCCCAGTGCTATCAGAGCGGCAGCGCCAGGTGGTCATTTTGCGCCCTCCTGGGGTCTGGCGGGAGTATCTGGGTTCAGTAGCCCTTGAGGGACACCGAAACCCGCAGCAACGCCAGGCCTGTGGTAGGCAAGACCTCACCTCCCGTGGCCAAAGCTGGCTCCGCCGGGGCTGGGGGCAGGGCTGGTGCAGGACAGAGCTGCCAAGGCGCCTTCTATCTTCTGGGGTGCTAGGTACGGAAAAGCGCACGAATGGCCCCCGCCCGTCACTGCTACCACACAGCGACCCCCACGAGGCGTGGCGCACGCTACGCTGGTTGCTAGGGGCTGTTGGTTCCCCATCCTGCAGCCCCACAGTGAATCCCAAATTACTTTGTTAGGTAATTAGAAAGTGTTGATAATTATTTCTTTCATAATTTAGCGGTGTGAAGGGAACGGGGAAATGATCTTGTGAAAGTTCACACGTGCAGATGTATTAGTTACTGATTCATTTGATTAAATGGTAGTCTCAAGTGCTCAGATCCGCAGCTGAAGGCGCCCCATTAGCATAACACTGATGTTTAATTTTCATACGCATAATTAGCCATATATTTAACACTAATAGCAACATGCAGCCTTTCAGCGTTAAACAGCCCGGGATTTGATCTGGCCTGAGCTGAACCTTCGCGCTGCACCTTCCCCTGTCTGGAGTGTGCAATGATCACAGGACAAACCTCTGTAATCAAGCACATTTTGGCAGAGGGAACACCAATAAAAATGAACATTCAAAACAAATTACATCGGGGCTGTCGTTACAGATATTAGAGGGGGTTCTCTCTTTCTAAACTTCTGTAGCAGCAGCGCCTGCTCGGTGGAATTTCTCTCCTTTGGTTTTAAGGCGCGATGCTGGGAGCACAAATATTTCAGGCAGCCTGGTTGGAGCCAAAGAGAAAAACAAAAAGCAACAAAACCCCCAACAACCCGATCTTCCAAACCAATAACGGTTTTGCCAGTGGCTAAAAGATTTTTTTTTTCCTTAATCACCGAGCCACACGGTGAGGCTTTGTAGCAACAACCAGGTAACGACTCTGCTACTAGACAACTCCTGGAGACGTTAGGCTCGTCTTGATTTCTGTCGCACTTGTGGTTTAATTGCTTCTTTCTAGCGCCTATTTTGGGGTGTGGCGTGCCGTCCTGTGCGCCCAGCACAGCTGCTAGGAAGCTGGCCGAGCCCCCGGTCTGTTGGGAGCGCCTTGCGGGCCCTGCCCACGTAAGTGATCGCTGCGGTGGGCGCGGGGTGGAGGTTGGGACCGGGGAAGGTGGCAATGGCGTCTTGGGTAGCTCTAGGCAGGGCGTGAGGGAATCCGACGGCCTGGCTACCAAGGGCCAGTTTCTCACAGAAAATTGCAAGGTGGGGGAAGGGAAGAGAGACGGTCGTACGTCGCAAGGCTCTTGGGTGCTCGTCCTTCCACGCGGGAGGGGGTGGGGGCATTTTCGCGGTGCAGGGAACCTGGCTGGCTTAGAGAACAAAGGTCTGGCACGCACTTCCTCGGGATAAGGTTTGAGGGGCTCGCTTAATTTAGAACTGAATTGTACGTAGGCGAAGGTGTGTCAGTGCTGCAGACATTTCTTAGAAAGAAGCAAATTTACTGAGACGCGCTGAACCGGCCCCTCCAGCGCTGTGCAGCCGCGAAAGCGAGCTTCTCAATGTTGGGATCTCTACTACACAAGCTATGAATGGCTCTCCCCCGAACTGCCTCACCTCCATGCCAGCACCTGTTCTAAAGTGCGGGTTTGCGTAGATCTTTGCTTGTCCCAACGCAGAGGAAAAGTAATTGTACTCGTTCTGAACGTTCAGGATTAGAATGGACTGGAATCATCAGGACCAGGCAACACTAGTGGTGGTAGCTTAGCCATAGGTGGCTGGAAGCTTTGCTTGCCTCTCTGGGTTAGGTTTGAGATCAGATGAGTTAGTGGAAAGGCAAGAAGGCATACACTAGGTGCTTCAAAAACCTATTTCCTAATTTCAAGTTCCATAGTCATAATGAGGTAAATAGAGTTGTAATTCAAGTTTGTTTCCTACTGCTGAGTATTGGCAGTATTGGATGGAGAATATTTAATATTACTTTAATAAATATCACTTTAATAAATAGGATTATGTGCCTGTCCCACAAATACCTCCACCTCAAAATAATTGCTGCCCAACCAGTGTGTTGCCCCAATGGTTGGTAAAATCCTGTGATGCTAATAAAACCATCCTTAAGGAACGAACCCTGGAGAAAACTCATCTACAGATAAAGCTACTGTGCTAATCACTGCAATCTCATTGCTCTAGGAGAGAAATGAAGTCATTTTCTGGCAAAGATCTCATAAAGCCATCTGGGTGCTGTTTCTCTCTAAGGGAGTTATTTGGGGGAAACAGCCTCAGGCTCTGAGCCTCTGTCTGGCCAACACTGGAGCACCTCAAAAGTTTATGTTTTTCTAAATTGTAAGGAGTTACTGAAACCACTTCCTCACCTTTTCCAGCCCTCTGGACCCACTAAAGCCAGACCCACTCTACCTAAACTCCACATCTTTGGATGTGCAGAATCTGATCCAGAGGGTTTGGGACCAATGAAAGTCCCTAGTTCAGGGCAACACTGGAACTCATTTATAAGCCTGCCCATTGTCCTCAGTTTCGGGTTCCTTCCTCACCACTCTGGGTGTCACAAAGAGGGTCAACTCCTGGGTCCAGCTGACACTCCCTCGGCACATTTGAGCCCAAATTGTATTTAGCCAGAGCAACTTTGCAAAGAGCCCACTTTAATAGAAACAAGAGCTATTGAAACCACTGGCCTCAGTGCATCATCCCTGAACTTGTTCCTAAAACCATACCCAGAGGGACCAGCTTCCTTCAGGGACTACCAGAGGCCTAGCCAGTTCCTACCCTGCAGTCAGTGGTGAGCAAGTCCTAGAGAGCAACCTCAAGGGGAGGGCGCTTTTGTGCCAGAATGCACCTAGGGAAATAGTGTGGCCCTGCTGGATTTCTGCTTCTGAAGCGGGTTGGAGCACCAGCCATTAGAACCAGAGGGAAAGCTGCTGGTTCGGGTCTGCACCAGCTGGGCCACTGTCTCACACACACCTCTAGGATCCTATCCCTCTCAACACCTGACCTTTAAAGTCCCAGAAGCCCCAGGGAGGGAGTCCCAAAAGGGCCAGTGTGTGAGGTCAGTTTAGGGTTAGGCAGGCCAGCTAACTGGCCAGATGCTGTTCCCATCTGAGTGAGGCAGGTCACAGCTTGAATTTCTAGCGTAACAAACAGTCCAGTGTGCGGGCGGGGGTAGGGGTGGCACGAGAGAGGTGGGAGGGTCTCACACTGAATCTCTGGAAGGGCTAGCAGAGGAAGAGCCGCAGGAGACTGGGAAGTCTTCTTACTGGATTGAAAAGCCCTGCAGCAGGGCCAGGCCCAGGGTGCACACCCAAGAAAATGTTTGTAATCAATTTTCTTCTGTTCATTCGTGGGTTACTCTCAAGTCAAAGCCTCAAAGAAGAAATAATCAAATGAAGGGCTGGGGTGGAAGCAGGTGCTGGCACCTGGAGATGCCCATAGGACTAGCCAACGTGGGACGGCAATGGGTAAAACAGATTTTTAAAATACTCCAACTATCAGCTTGGAGTTTTTCTTTCTGTGCGCAGTGCAAAAAACTTCAGACTCAGAATTAACCACCTCTCCCTGCCCCCTTGTAACTGTCAGAGGCAAGGAACGCAGACACAGAGGGTTTAGCTGTTTTTTACTAGGGCAGGGTCCAGGCAAGGGACAGCCTGGGGAACTGTGCTTCTCTGGGAGTCCTACTTATCCTACGGACGCGTCCCCTTCCTTCCTCTTCAGTCGCGTTCTGTTCCGCACTGGGAGGGGAACCTGGGCCGGGATCCATCTTTCCAAGCTGCTGGACGGGATTGGCTTCAGCTCTGCGTTTCCAGTGCCCCAGAACCACCGCATTTTTCTTGCACGCTATTAGGTGGCAGGTAGGTTCCTTCACGACCTGCCCTTCCCCTTTCATCTAAAAGTGCTTCAGCAATTGAGAATAATGGCGCCAGTCCTCCAAGACCTTGGGGCCACTTCTCAGGCTTCGTGAGGTAGCTTGGTTAGGATCTTCGCGCCCCGTGACGTGATGAGAACGGTGTGTTCGAACTGGGCCGACCTGAAAACATGCGCGCGGTGGCGCCGGTCAGCTTGCAAGACAGAGCCCCTGCTAGGGGACTTGAGGTAGCTCCGGGCACCAGCTCCCCTCCGTCCCGCCAATCTCCCCTTCCCCAACGCCTTTTAAGAAACAGGGCCCAAAGCAAACACCTTTGGTTGTCCAGGGAGACCACAGTCCACGCATCCTCCAGGACTTTAAATTCAGGAGATCCCTCGGTGATGATTGGCTCTGTAAAAGAGAAAATTTTTACTGCAGTGACCTCATCAGATTCTTGTCAAACAGTGTTTCAGCTGATGAGAGAAAGAGAGAGAGAGAAAGCCCTCCAAGTCCTTCACCCACGGGTTCCTGTTGTCACCCTGCAATGGCTTATAATTGATGTTGCTTACATACTGTACTACAAACTAAACAGTAGGAAGAGGAAGCGCCACTGCACTAAAAAGTGTATTAAGTTGCCTAGTTCATAATTTTTTAGAGAAAGAAGGGCATTTTAATCAAGCCTTAATTAGGACCCTGTGGATAATAACCATCCAAACACCAGTTCTTCTTATAAATACCAGTCAGTTTTTAAAAATATTTGAATTTTTAAAACATGCTTAAAATGTTCATTAATCAGCAAATAACAATTTTCTTATTTCACTCTAATTGCTTCTCCATTAAGTCCCACAGTCACAAACAGGAGGCCTTCGTAGCCCTAGGTGACTGGGACTTGGTGGCACTGATCACAAGATCAGCCAGGAATGGGCCGCCAGAGAGCACATGCCACTTGCTGACAGGGAACAAGGGACATAATCACCTCTAGTTACTGGGTGTTAATGAAAAAACAAAACACAACAAAAAACATAAAACCAAACACCACATTAGGCTGGTAACAGAATTAGAGGTTGGATGGCTGCCGTCCCCTAAATGTGTCGGTAAGTATCTGATTTAGGAAGATGGGGCTCAAGGATATTATTTAATCAGATTTACTATGCATCTGAATTATTTCATTATGCTGATTGGCTTTATTAGTCCTTCAAGGGACTGCTGGCCTAGGCCAGTGCCACAGTTCCCACCCATGAGCCGCAGCTCTCAAAGCGGAGCCCCAGCTTTACCTATGGTGAATGCCATGCCCTCCTCCATGCGCAGGTCACTGTCATTTGCTGCAAAAGAAAAAATGGGAGGTGGGCTGAGAATATGAAAAGAGAACAGAGAGGAACAGATGTAGGGGAGTTGGGGACACTTGAAAAATGGTCATTTTCTTTCAGGAAGGTCTCTGGAGGCTTCTAGATTCCTGGATAACCCCCAGGGTCAAACGTGGGGCTCCTGGGCTTCAGCACTCACAGCTTCTGTGCTCTGGGTCAAGACCTCATTCCCTACAATTTCAACAAGTGTGGTAGGGAAACTAGGGGTATTAGAGACCTGCCAGGTTCCTCTTCCCCTTTTTATGTCCCCCAGGCCACCTGCTGATAGGTCTAGTCTCACTGGGTCCTGGAGCTTCCCCATCCCTATCTCAAGGAGAAAGACATCTTAGGTAAGGATGGAAAGAGAAAACAGTATGCAGACATGTAGGTTGGACCAGGGGATGGGGGGTCTCCATCCTCAACTCAGGGGATAGGCACTGAATGAGACACATGCCTGGCTGACCCTCCCTCTCTGCATTCTTACCTTAGACCTCTTCTGAGCTGTCTGAAGTGGAGCTCTTTGGTCTGAAGGGGTTCTGGCCAGCTGGGTCCCTAGTGATCCTCTAGCAGTAGTTAAAGGGAGTAGTTTCCCTAGGGCGAACTCTTACTCTGAAGTATACAGGTCAGTGCCCCAGGGCTGACTTTCCTTCGGTCCCAGTCCAAATATCCCATTGCCCTGGGGCTCCTCCATACAGCTGTTTCCCACCTTCAACCAAATCCTCCCAACCCTCTGGGCTCACTCCTGCCTTCTCACTGCAGAATGTACTCCCAGCAGTGGAAAAACAGGAAACTCCGGGGGAAGGAACACAAGGGTGGGCATAATCGAGACATCACTAGAAAGTACATGTGCTAAATACATCAGCTGTCAACGCTGTGTAGGATGTAATGAAGTTTAACCACAACAGTCAGCGGTTAGAAGAGGGGTAGAAAAAGAAAAACAGAAAACAGTCATATGTGCATGCTGCTGGGACCCTAATGCAGCGGCATTCTGTTTTCAGTAACTTTCTCTAGACAAATATCCCTTATGCCTTCCAGCCATGGACTGTTTAAGAGAAGACAAACAGCAGGAAAAGCCTTATTCAGGGATTGAAACTGTGAGGCTGTAATCTACTGACCTAGTAATGTGCTGCTTAAAATTAATAGATATTACACACACACACACACACACACACACACAAACATGGATTCAAAGGAAGAGGAAAAGCCCTCAGAAGCAAAACTGCTTTATCCTGATACCATTCAATAAACAGCTTCCAAACTCACTTTCTTACCATGATGCCAAATTTCCGGATGTCCATGAAAGTACGATCCTATTCCATGTCCCACAAAATGTGGACAGACTTGGAAACCATTCTGATGAGTTATGTGGCTTTAAAAGTGACCAAAAGATATTTAAGCAACTTAGATGAAATTTTAATGCATACTAGATAAAAATTAAGTCACTTCAAAATAAAAAGAAAAAGTATCAGTTCTATTTAGAGTCAGACAATAGTGTTAATGTTTCCTTTATCCTGGAATAATTTAAATTTTTGCTGATGCTTATAACTCCCTTTAGATATATAAAAATGGAAGGTACGTATCTAACACAATAGTTTGAGTCATTTACTTTAGCATAGCTTCCAAACAAGGTCATTTTGGATAAGAAATGAATATGCATACACATAAATATAAATTAATATGCATAACTAAGATATATGTGCATATAACGTAGGTCATAACAGCTTACCTGGATTTTGTGGTTGTATGGATAAAGTATTGTGTAAATTCCTACTGATTTGGAAGCTAAACAGAAGAAAATAACAATCTAGAAATATGGCTTTCCATGATGGTGTCCTTTATTCTGCTCTATTTTAAAATTTATACAGTTTGCACACATGCTCATAAAAAAAATCAAATCCGTTTTGTCAATTTTCTTGAAATATTCCAAGTTTTGTCAGAATCTCAGAGTTCTACTCAAGACCTCTCCCACTAATGAAATTCATAAAGAATATTTTTTAATCACTACTATGCTTAAGAGAAGCTAGTATTGCCATTCCTGCTTCTTAACACTTCATTAGATATGTTTACATGTAAATGCCTTGGGTTCCATCTGTCCCTTATAAATGAAATCTACCACACAGAGTCAACTGTAAAATCTTAACCCAGAAGGCTAAATTTAGGTGGAGTGGGGAGTATTGGGGATTAAACCCAGGACCTTTGCACTGAGCTACATCCCCACCTGTTTTTAATTTTTAAAATTTTTTTGGGGGGGATAGTCTTGTTAATTTGCTCAGATTGGGCTCAAATTTGTGATCTTCCTGCCTCAGTCTTCCAGAGTGCTGGGATTACAGGCACATGCTGCCGTGCCCAGCTAGATATATATTTTCATGTGGACAAAGGGTACAATATTCTTAATGTTACCCCTAACAATGAATTGGAGTTCACAGGACTATTATTGCAATTCCTAACAAATCCAAGATTTTTAGCTTTCAAACTGTAATTTCCAACAGACTGTAGGTTTAGTTTAACATGAGCCTTTTTAGTCACCATCTTCATGGACATTTGTGTCTGTATACATTTTTTGAAACATTTTTAATTACCACCCTAGATTTCTAAGATATCTTCACTTAGGCCAGGGTGTCACTGTAACAAACAGATGGCAGCTTCTATTGAAATTTAATTTTTGTAATTGATAGTACAAAAATAGGTAAGACATGCAGATGCTGAGGACAAGAATAAGTCAGTATCTTTATCTCTTAAGTTACAATTTTGGTTATGGCTATTTCTGTGGGTCTTTGCACTCTGGGTAGGCAGTGTAACATCTTTTCCGAGGTGCTTCTATTTGTTCCATGTAATTTTTGAATAGAAACAGACAGGGGAGAGTAGACAGAGAGTAGAAGAGAGATGATTAAATAAGAGACTATAATCTAGTTTTTTAAAAACAAAAGTAGGTTCTTCTTGGACCTATAAATTATGTGAGTTCAGTCACAACAAACCTCAGTGATGCTAAAGCAATTCAATATAAACTATTGTCTTATTTTCTTAAGATGAAAAAGAACTAGTTTTTCTTAACCCCCCCCCCCAATCATTGGGGGGCATCACAGCTACATCTTAAATGTGTGTTACAATGGCAATCTTCATTTTAATTTCCGATGAGAGGAGAGGAAGAAAGCCCACTCTAAAAAAACCCTCAGGGTCCCTCCCCCATCATACCTCTCATTCCTCTTCATAAAAGAAGCTGTGCAGTTACTAGGTGGCTACAGACATCTGAGTGCATTCTCCTACAACATTTTGCTCCCTGGGTCCTGCTGGAACTTCTGGCTATAGCAGTATTACAGAATCTATGTGTCACAGATGCAAAGGTTAGAGGGATTTTTACAGCTGAAGGAAAAGAACCAGACAAGTTTCCTTCAGTTCCTTGGTTGAGCACCCATCTCAGTGCCTGTTTCACAGAAACTAAGAATAATACACTTCTTTTGCTTTTCAGGGTATTTTCCTCTGGACTGTCAGTTATTTTTAAATATACACTTACTGGGACCAACTGGGGTAAAATATCAGCATTGTCCCTAATTACTCTTGAAAGGCATGTGCCTTCTGTTATTTTGGGATACACTCGCGAGCACAAGATTATTCACCTGATTGTAGGGTTTTACTCTGATTTCACAATCTAAGTGACTGGTAGTAGCAAATTTCAGTCCTCTAACAGTGAACAAGTGCTGGTCACCCAAATTGTGACACGGGAAGGCAGTGCGTGTCCATCTACCTGCTGACTGGGACGTCGGGGAAGTGGAAATTGTGAGGAGGCGCGTGTGTCCGAGAGGCGCTGCACTTGCTCCCCAACGCCAGCCAGTGCAGGGCTGGGACCCATTTCTGAGCACCAGGGTTTTCCTGCCCTGAACACTTCACAGATGAAATCTTCCTTCTCCTTGCTGAAACCTACTGAGCAGAATTCTCCTGATATTAGCTCTTTTTCTTTTTTTTTTTTTTTTTGATATTAGCTCTTCTGTTCTGACTTCCTTTAAGTAAAAAGCCTTTAAGACAGTGTGACACCTACTGATGAGCCCAGCACACTGATCCTTTGAAGCCTTTCCTATGGATTATTGGGAGAGAGAGAAGAGGAGGAAAGTGTAAAAAGGTAGTTTATGAGCTTATTTTCAATTATACTGTATCATTACAGTTCATATTGTAGTCACACTTTATAGTTGAAAGAGAAATTTCTTTTTGGAGTTTCATCTTGTGTGACCATTTTCTTTGGTTTATTTCCTTTCTTGAGGCAGCTGGACTCCACTGAAGGGCTGGCTGTCTAGAGAAGTGAAATTTCTTAATATACTTCAACTACTTTTATGCCTAAAAGTACATTCCCCAAGAGGGCAGAGCAGTACTATGTTTAAGTACATCCTCTTACAGAGAAATCAAAAAGCACATGGAAATACTATTACCATTTTTATGTCAATCCTATAAAGCCACACTAACCCCCAAAGGGTCATATCATTCTAATAAAGGATCTCACATGGCACATGATTTGATATGTTTTCAATTATACCTTCATCTTTCTAGATTTTTAATTTAAGCAGTAGTGTTTGAATGAAGGAAGGTACAAATCCATGGATTCCCTCTAATGACAGGAATGTTTAAGTACAATTAGTAATATTTTTGAAAGCCAACAACTGTTTTCCAGAAGAGTGGTACATTTTTTTGTTTCAAACTGGATCACAAATTACTGTATTTTCTTACAATAGTGCTGAACTTTTATTTGGGGTTTTCTGTTTCTGAAAAGCAGACATGATGGATTGAAATAAAAGATAATTTATGGCAATGCTTACTTTCATGTGCAGAGAGAAGCAGTATAATTGTAATTTACAGTAGCTGTCAAGAAAAATCCATCACAGATGACATTAAAATGACTTATTTTGCCTGAGCCACTTATTGTTTAAATGTGCATAATCTAATAGAAAGAGATTATTTTTTAAAAAATATGCTTCATATTGTTCTAAATTAATATCAAAATATACACTTATGAATTAAACATTAAAAAACACTTATTGATACTTCCATCATGACATTAGGTTATTTTTTGATTGAACTGTCCTATATTTGTGGTGCATGAATCTATACACTCATGATATTCTCATACAGATACTAGAGACATAATTCTAACAATACGGATTTAGGACTATGTGGAAGCAAATGGAGGTACAGTGAGATTAAGAACCCTGTGGCCTAAAGCTCACTAGGCACCTCTCACAAAGCAAAGACAGGACTCTTTTCATGAAATCATTTTAGCTGATGTTTCTTCAGAAACTTCATCCTATTCTTTAGGTTTCAGAGGAGGATTTCAAAATTTGTGAAATGGCTCTCACTGGTGGGGTAATACAATATTAATGCAAGATGCTTGAATATTCTTGTAGCAGTAGAAGGAGGCTATGTAAACATGGTTCATACCTTAAAATAAATGAGACCGCTATGAAAAATGTTTGGAAACCTTTGGTCTATAACGATTTTAAGTACTTCTGGCTCAAAGGTGATTACCATTTGTTTATTTACTCCCTTAAGATTTTGCCTGAATAAGAAAAGGCAAAATAAAGGACGGCCAGAAATACTGCTTTAAGACATCAGAACAAACATTTGTTAGAACCGAAGCCAGTCTCCTTGGCAGCGGCAGACATAAACCATCTAAATAATGAAATGCATTAGGGTAAAAGTAAAAAGTTCACTGTCTGTTATTTTCCACATAGTTTTGTAAGTGCAGTTGTTGGAGCTGATCTGATTTTCAAAGGAGCTTGCACATGCAAATTCATACTCTGCAAAAACTGACCTTTGCATCCAGATAGCTAAAATCCAATGTCATTTTCAATTCTACTCTTCTTCATCATCTTCTTCTTTTTTAATGTAGCTAGAATTAATGTAGTGAATATGTAATGAAATGCATTACCCTGCACGGAGATTTATCAGATTTTTCTGACTGAATGCTGCGCTTTGCTAGTACTAGCTGGAGTTCACCTGCATGTTGGTGTGGCGTGTGGCTCTTTTTGCAAAGAGTTAAGTCGTACACAAAAAAAGGGAACAAAGGTCAGCACCCAGCCACCACTTGAATGTGAGATTTTTCTTTTTATTCCCCTTGATGTATACTAGGCTCTGTGTTATTAGTCTTAATGATGGAAAATTGTAGTGTTGATACAAATCTTTTTTTCAAAGTAGTAGGCGGGAGCTCCATTTGTTAGTAAGTTTTTTTTGTGACTAAAAGCCATGGACAGTACATTTATGTAGCAGTAAAAGGCCTAGATGCTCTTTCCATAGCAGAGCTAATTATTCCCACTGTGACCTTCCTGATCTAGCCTGTTCCTAGTACATCTCATCTGCACGCCTGTTCCTCTGTGTAGATGGTGTCAGAGAATATGAAAAACCCTATAATGAAACCATTTTCATGATGGAGAAAGGCTACTGGAGTTGCACTTGCTACAAAGAGGCTCAATTATATGAGTAATTGTGATAATTTTCTACATTCATAGCCTTCAATGGGGAAAAAAGAATGAGAGCCACAAAGGAAAATTACTTTAACAAGAAAGTACAGAGAGTAAAAATGGAAGAAGAGACAAAAAGGGGAAAAAATAACCAGAAAAAAAGTTTAAAAAATAGATCTGGAGGGAGGAATAGCGAGACAGGGAGAACAACAGAAATGCTCAAAAGCCCATGTGCAGCTGTGTTGCACAATTAAATTGAATTTTTTTTCTGCAGTTGATGAATGTGACTACTGCAAATGTGCCTCTGTAGTTAGCTATCATTTGTTGTTCCGTGACAGGAAAAGGATAATTACCTCTCAGAGAGAATCAAAGGCTGACATGCCCTTTAGACACAGCCATGAATGCAGAGCTCGATAGAAGGCTTGAATAAGAATCTAGTGTTCTCTGCCCCCTTCTACTGGAGAATAAATTTTGTTAAAATGCAAGAGCACCACCAGTAAATTTGTTGAACCCTAGGTGTTCAAAAATATGAGGTGCATCTATCGACTCATCCCATTTGCAAAAATAAAACTGCATTTTGAATTCATTTCTATTATATTCATGGACAGTAAGATAGTGAGATATGCATTAAATTTCTTTTCCCAGTAGGGGTCTGATTCAACATTTCCTATGAAAGAACAGAGAGACACTATCCTTTTTTCCCAGGCTAGTTAGCCTATAATTTAAAACTGTCAAAAACACAATTTTGTTCAAAGTCTTCAATAAAAGCTTCTCAGATATAACCCAAAGAGATTTTACTAAAGTTTGATTCAGACACTGTTACAATATTTTTAAAGCCATAAATACATTTAACTGATATTTTACTGCCTTTTTCCTTAAAGTATTTGGAGGTGTTTGAAGGAAAAAGGCCGCATCTTTTCAGGTGACGAAGCCTTCCACCCTTCAGACAAACAGACGTGTTCAGTGGTTCACATTAATGAGAACAGTACCTGGAGGGGCACTAACGTGACCATGGTTAACAAAACGCGTTACTTTTAAATGGAAACACATATTCTGCATGTCCACTTTGAAACAGTTTGGGGGAGAGAGACCTGGAAGTAGGTAGCAGACTACAAAGAAAACTCATGAATTTAGAAAACACATCCACTTGAAAAGCAAGCATGGAACACCGTGCGGAAAATATACAGAGGATAAGAGGAAAAACAAATCAGGCAAAAACAGGACAGAAGAGTGCTCTTTCAGGATATCTGCTAATTTATTAATTTGAAAGGTAAGGCTTTCTTGAGTTAACATTCTTCATTTTTCAACCATAGGAATATGTTTCACTTTACTCCTCCCTAAGTTTCAGCCTTTCTCCTGTCTCATTATTCAAGGATTAGGATGCTCGGCCCTTCTTAGGCACTTTCTTCCATATTTGGTGTGATTTTTGAGTCAGTGAACTACATACAGACCAGTATGTCAAGCTAGAACAAAAGAACAAAAGCAGACATAGAAATATTGTTTGCTTCTCCAGTAAGTTTCTTTGCTGACCCTGGTTTAATTTACTTTTTTAAAACCCTGGTTTCTTTTTCAACCCAGGAAACAATATTGCAGCCTGGCAGTTCACATACAGATATCAGACTGAAATGATGGTTCTTTTTTTTTTTTTAATGTTTTTTTTTTTTTTTTTTTTTGCGGTATTGGGGATCGAACTCAGGACCCTGCGCTTGCTAGGCAGGCGCTTATTCCACTGAGCTATATCCCCAGCCCCTTGAAATGATGGTTCTGAGTCATAAAACATGTCATCAACTTTATACCCAGCCACCAATAACCTCTGTACCACTTGCCAACCCTCCCTTTACTTGTCATTGTAAAGCTTACCTGATTGTGTTTCCAATTACAGATAAGGGGGCCCCTGCCCTGCAAGCTGCAATTGCTGCATCTCTACACCTCCTGGCAACTTGCACCAACTTTTTACCACACTCATCCACATCGCCCACCAAAAACGTTTCAGAGGTATCGCCATGGTAGCCCTTGTAATAGACCTGAACATAGGCAGAAGTTTTAAAATATATCCTTGCTTACAAAAATCTATTCTCCCAAACTACAGTGTTCACTTCTGTGTTTAGGAAATTCATGTATGTTACCCTTTCAGAATTATTCTCAAGTCTGCCTTATATAAGAAAAGAAAAAAACAGATATACCACCTTATAGAAATTAAAAAGATGAAGCTATATAATGATATTATAGAAATCTGAAAAATAAATGTCTAGAGTGGCTAGTTAACGTTATGATTAACAATGCTACTGTAACATTTTGTTTCCTTTACACGTAAATAGTGACATTTTGTTTCCAAAACTTTACACATAAAAACAGTGACCAAATATGTTGACCTACACAATTGCCACAATAGATTTAGAAAACTAAGAAGTATTTAACATGGTACAAAGCTTCTTCAATGTCATGAAGACCTATATTATCTTTTATTTCTAGTCTTATACTTGGAAGTGATAAATAATGACAAGAATAAATAAGAAAGAAACATTGGTATTGTAACAGATGATAGAAGAATGTAGTTCTAGGAAATAAAATATATCAAACTAGGAATGAAATAAGCTATAGAAAAATCCTATGTGAGGAAGTAAAATCTTAACTAATGTGCCAGATAGCAAAATGTTAACAGAAAACACTCAAAGGGGATTTTTAAAGAATTAGAATATAACAAAACAAATTTATGAGTAAAATTACAGAAAATATAATCTTATCAGTCTTCAATGATTTAGAAATCCTTCAGAGTCTTGAAAGACACAAGTTTCATTATATAAAAAAAAATCAATGATTACCAAACCCTGTAGTAAATATAGAAGCTGGAGGAGACTGGTGAATATTGATCTGTGAATGTAGCATAGTATTTACTATTTTGCATAAATTTTTCCTAATTATTTTTCATAGTTTCCTTTCTCATAAAGTAGAATGAAGAAACTTATTTATCTTCACTTTGTGTTCTAATAAGGACTATGTTTACTCTGTATACTATTCTGCATCTTAAATGCTTTCTCATACTCCATGAGGAAAGCAAGAAATGTCTTTATAAAAATCTTCAGGGAATTGAGGCACAGGCAGGTAACTTGTCTGGGATTAGTAATAGAACACAGAGGTAAACCAAGATTAATGTGATGGATCGTTAGTTTCTAATCAAGTGTTTTCACTACTGTATAAATTATCTCAATTACTTTGCAATAGCATAGTATTTTATATACTTCATCCCATTTATGGGCCTTTGCAATCCAGGAAAATGTAAACTCTGATTCTATATAAAAGAATATGAAATTTTCTAATACAACTCTTCAAGAAATTTTTAAATTGTGAACTATACAGTTTTTTAAAGTATAAATGTATTACTTTTTAAATTATGATTTGCTTTTCCATATTACTTTTTTGTTTGTTTGCGGTACTGAGGGTTGAACTCAGGGCATTCTCTGTGAGCTATATCCCTGGCCTATTTTTATTTTTATTTTAAGACAGGGTCTTGCTAAGTTGTTAAACTGCCCAGGCTGGGCTTGAACTAGAAATCCTTCTGCCGTAGTTCTCCAATGTAGCTGGGATTACAGGCACGTGCTACCACTCATATAACTTTTTGCCAGCTTTCAAGATGAATACCTGAAAGATTCAATATATGTGGAAATACAATACTTTCAAAAGTCTGTGATAGTCATTAATAAGTACTGATTTTATCCATAAACTAGTCTTGTTTTATACTTTATTTACTTAACAAATATTTATTGAGCTACTACGAAGAACATCACATCATTTTTTTAAGAAAATTCAACCTTCAAGAGAAAGAGAAATCAATCTTTTTGTGAAACATAGCAGATATAAGCAACTATAAAATTCAATAGATATTTCCTGATAAAAGTATAGAACATAGTAATGGAGTTCTTCACTGAATAAAATATTTCATAAGAAATATAATTTAAAATACTGACCTGTTTCCTAGACTCCTTTACATTTCTAGATACCTTTTTTAGATATTTGAAAGTATATCATTATACTTATGAGTGTCATAATTATTAAGATAGTATACATTTAAACACTGAAATTACTTATTAAAAGTGTTTAGGAAACTGACAAGGAATGAAGTATTCCATGTGGACACGCTGGACACAGAAGAACATGCTGATTTCAATCAGATAGTAATATTTTGTTAGAGGATGCTTAGGTAAAAAAAAATGTAAAACCATAAAATTAGGTTCAATTCAAAATAAACCTGGATTATGAAAAAGACTATTTTAGGTATGCTTCATAAAATTCTCCCTACATCATTGTGACTTGGAAAGATACCAACAGAATATGTGGAGCAAATATTCAAGCATTCTAACAAGATTTTTAAAAAGTATTGTAAGTAGGATACAGAAAATAGCAATAAAAGGAGTGTTGGTTCTATCCATGTATAACTTGGTATGAAGAAACTTCAACAACTAGGAATCTGACGGAATTCAACTGTTGGATCCCGTCTCACTAGAGTTTCATCTCATTCACACTCTTAAGTTTCATGGTCTGAATATAAAATAACTATTAGTAAAAATATTTCCCCACTAGGTAGGCATGGTGGCACACACCTGTAATCCCAGCATTTGGGAGACTGAGGCAGGGATCACTATGAATTCTAGCCCAGCCTGGGCCACATAATGAGTTTAAGGCCGGCCTGCACGTCATAACAAGACCCTGTCTCAAAAAACAAAACAAGACAAATTTCCTCATTAATAGGAACTATATTCCTTGAGTGTTATCCATCTCAACTAATTCTCATCATATATTTAAATTTTACTTAAAAAACTTATTTATTAAAATAAAATGAGCATAAATATTCCAAGCCTGAGAATGGTGAAGAGCTAAGAAAATTAGGAAAGGTTACCATATCTATAATATGAAGGCCCTCTGTCAAATGACTCGTTTGTTATTTAAAAAAGATTATCAATCATTTGGTACAAACTTAAGTTCAGAAAGAGAACCACTCTACTTATATTCTTTGAGCTTGAGACACTATACCAGAAATGGAACATAACGTTACCTTCAGGGATTTTAATAAATCTAGGGAACACTGCTAGTAAAAGAGTTGCTGTCCAAATAGACTGACACACAGGCCAATGTAGCCCCTAATGACAGAGTAAGATAATGACAGGCCCCACTCAAAATCAGCAGGAAGAGGAAGATCAATCTTGGCAGAGTGAAGGAAAAATGCTGGCTTTCTTCATGTTAGCTCATCTCATACATCTCGAGCGTCAGCAGCTGCCCAGTGCTGTGGTGCTCTGCATTAACTACACAGTGGATCAATAACAATTACACCTTCTCAAAAACATGACACATAGCAGGATTGGGTTGACATTTCACTTAGGCCAACATTGATCTCAGTGCATCTGATTCTAGCCCCAAATTCGAGTCAGGCCTGGGTTTACTTGGAATAAACACAGAGTTAAAGACAAAAAAGGAAACCAGCTGCTTGTGTCTGGGGCTAGAAGTAAACAGCACTTCTACCAGTGCAGTTCACATTTTCAATCTACTCTTCTTCCTGTTGCTACCAGCAATTCTGAAGTTGATCAAAGACTATTTTTTATATGATTTACTCACCGTGACATCAATGTTGATAATATCTCCATCCTGAAGAGGTCGACTGAAACACAAACAGAAAAAGGAAGGTGATAGGCAGATCTTAATAAAAGGAAATAAATACCTAATGATTGCTATCATAAAATCAATGAGTCACAGTGATAATTTGGAGTAAAGGAGGAATAAATGCAATAACTATATCTGACCGCTATTTTATGTTAGTTACATCAAATTTTATAAGTACTTCAAGTGAACACATTGCCATTGTTTAGAAATTAACTATTGTTTAAAATGATATCCTTATCAGTTACATTAATTTTATGAAGAATGAAAATAATAATTGATAACAAAAATTTGCCTACATTATATTCTTATGTATGTGGTAAAAACTGAAGAAGGTAAAAATAACAATGAAGGCATAACTATTTTATAGATCACATACTGCTTTACCAAATACCAGATGGTGATATTACATCCATTTAGCAGTAAAATACTTCCAAATTTTTGTTTTATCATTATCAACTTCAGAAGCTTACAGGTAGATTTTGATGAACTATTGTGTCTTTCAACATAAGTTATAAATCTTAGTTTCATGTTTTAGTTTCCAAAGGAATAATATGTTATTAAAGAATGAATACCTGTCAGGAATACCATGACAGAGCACGTTGTTTACAGAGGTACAAACAGATTTTGGAAAGCCTCCGTAGCCTAGAGGTGAGGGATAGGCATCGTGACTGATGATTTCCTGATGAACAAGAGCATCTATCTCTTCAGTTGTCATGTCAACCTAAAATATTAAAAAAAGAAATTATATGGCAACAGTTGAAGACATTTCCTGTATTTATTGCCTATGCCTATAGCCGTGGTACTCCCATGTGAGACAGTATATAAACACTATGATAAACATATGGTACAACACTTTAATTAATTATGACTAATGTTACCTTGCTTAATTGGGATTTTTTGATGATTATTTGGGTATAGGATGGTGTCATGAACTACTAGGGAAGAGAAAATTTCAACTCTAGGACCCTCTAAATCATTTGTGGGTCATTAAATGAAATGCCTCCTATTTGGCCTGAAGATTTCAGCAATGTGGGCTGTCATAGTTCCTTCACTTTCCTGAAGGGTTAGTACCCTAGCTAATGAAAAAATATAGGTAAGTGCCTAACAGTATCACAGGTTTAGACACCAAGGCTGGAAAAGTAGGTCAACTCACACCTTTTTACTTTAGTGAAACATTACATGGGTTTTGAAGCAATGGCATGGAGATTATGGGTCATTGTTTTAAAAACTTTGTTAGATATAGTTTATAGAGATCTGATTTTCACTAATCTTGATTTCTTTCATGCCTAAATAAATTTTTTTAAAAATTTCCCCTTATCAGAATGTACCTATAGGTACCTTCACTGTTCCCAAACAGTGAAAACTGAAGTTTAATTTATATCTGCATGTTTTTGTGGTACTAAGACTTGAACCCAGAGCTTCATCCTTGCTAAGGGAGGACTCTGATACTCAGCTACATCACAAGCCCCTGAGACTGAGCATGTGAAGGCTATCTTCATGATATAAAATTCTAAAATAAAAGTGAAATATTTCATTAAAAAATAACTGTTCAGTAATTTTCCATGTTATTTTATATTCAAGTTATGCTTCATTATGTTGCCATAAGACATTTATCACACAGATGGCGCAAGAAGCTACTTCATCCTTGAGTCTCACTTCCTAAATTTTTCCCACTTTTTGGAGACTATAGATATTTTCTTTTATGATCTTTATAGAGCAGGCATTTCTAATTATTATAAAAGATTTGTAGTAAGTTTGCTGTACATAATTATATTTACATATTACCAATAGTTTTGTGTATCTGGCCTGCTCTTTCCCTACAGAGATAATGCAAAAATTTTTTAAAAACGGAGGCAAAATATAAGACAGGGTAGCTCCAGGCACACAGGAAAAAAATGTGGGGAAAAAACCCAGAAACTTTAGGAAGGAGCAAAGGGGCAATAGTCAGAGCCATCTGCCACTGATCAACTTGGATAGGGTGAGTTATCCCAAAATGCCTCCAGAATTAGGCTAGTTAAAAATGGATTTGGGTTTTCAAATTACCTCTAGAATGCACACATAAAATAAAAAATCCCTTTCTCCTATCCCAAGGCTTTATTTTTTTTAACACATTAGACATATACAAAAAAATTAGACATATACAAAGGAAGAATTAAGGAAAAAGAGAAAGAAGGAGTGTTTGTTGCCCCTTATGGAAGTCACTCAGACTTGGTGAGACGCCACCTTTAAACTCTTCCCAGCCAGGAGGAGGACATGACGGGCCAGCTGACAAGCCTGATGAAGCCCTTGAATCTGATCTTCATTCTTAACTTCTATGCTGTCTCCCCAGCCGGGTACAATGCCTGTCGTCACATAGTCTGGCTTCTTTATATGCTTGAGGAAAAAGGATTGAAAATGAAGATCAGAACCCAGCGCATGACAATGGGATCATTTTTTCAGACACAGCCTCCTGCTTCATGGAGCTCTGCCCTTCCTGCCGGAGCACCGACCTCCGAAGCCAGCACAACAGACCCTCCAGGCTGCCCCCAGTTCCTTCCCCCTGCCCTTTTGAACTTAACATTGCCTGTTAGTGCTGCCTCTGGATGGTCTGTTAACCTCACCATACTCTAAGTGAAGCTGGACTGAAGTAGACTTCTGGTCAAAACAAACAGTGGTTTTCTTTTCCTCTGCCTCCCGACCCTGTTGGAAGCATATCACCACTGAAAAATACCGCCAAACTCCCAATCTGCCAAATAATTAATTAAGAGGGACTTTCATCTTCTCAACACAAACTTATGCAAGAGATGGCTCCTCGTACCATCTCCCAGTGAATGCGCTGACTGTCAAGTGCACGCAGCCTCTTAGGCGTACACTTTCCTCATACTTGGAAACCCTGATCAAGCTGGGTGCTAGAAGATAAAACAAAGCAGCATTCTTTTAATTTTTTCCCCAAGTACATAAAAATTATTTAGAACATATCCATTATTTGTTAAGAATAATAGCCCCTGAACTCAAAGCATTCAAACCTGATCACTTTTGCAGAGCATCCTCTACCACTCCCTCAAACCCATTGGTATTAGGCAGAAAAAATACCACCTTACACACAGCACTTTCAGGCCCAAGGTTTGCAGAGCCCCTAATAATTTAGTCATAGAAACTCTACATATGCACTGTTGAACAGAACATGGCAAGGCTACACAGCAGCTTGCGACAGGAAGCTAACAGAGGTCACGCCAGTCAATGGCACCATCACATATCTCTGGAAGGACTGAAGCTGGGGCTCTTTGTTAAGAGTGTCATGCTGGTTTTTCCTATTCAGAGGGGCTTTCCAGAGGTGAAAGCATTATCTGGTTTGCTGCAGCTCAGCTCTGGAGGAGCATCTGCTCTCCTACAGCCACCCCATCAATGCCCATGGCTCACTGGGTCTCCCACACCACCCATGTTCTTGTCTTACCTCTGCTTTGTGATCTGGTGAGGTCACAACTATAGGCAGAGTGGCCACTGTGGTGCCACTGCAATTGACTGAAATGTCTAAAGCAATACATTCATTCACCTATCCTGAGATTTCTTTTTCTTTTCTACTAAGGAAAAAGAATGTCAATTTTGTGACTAATACTAAATGCTGGCTCTTTCTACGATGGCCGGACCTCAGTCAAGGGAGGAACACACTCTGTCTTGTCACAGCCCTTGCCACGAAAACGGGCCACTCAACTTCAGGAGGTGTAACATGCGTAATGTGGACTCACTGTGATACAACAACAACAGCAACAGT
The DNA here is from genome assembly GCA_004027595.1 of Dinomys branickii. NCBI lineage: Eukaryota > Metazoa > Chordata > Mammalia > Rodentia > Dinomyidae > Dinomys > Dinomys branickii. The sequence goes on from PVLD010002844.1 coordinate 95,956, forward strand.
AACAGTTGTAAAAGGGAGAAAGCAAATGGTTTCTATGACAAATCTCCACATTTCTTTTAGATATTCTCCTTTTTTTCTAAATGGCTCAGAAACCTCTTTTATATTACATTTTGAAAAATGCAGAGATTGTTTTCACACAGAACTGAAATCTTTGGAAAAAATGCTCAGAGATAAGATGTTATATTTAATTTACTCCAGAGGGCTACTCAAACACAGCAGCATTAGTAACATGGAAAGCAGAAGTGCAGGCTTAATAAAAACATCTACTATGTTAGTTTCCAGGAGTCTCCCTCGAATCATCCCAATTTTATAGTCATTCTTTTCCCCTAAAACAGTTAGGAAACTATGTATGTGAAGTTTGATGATAGAAACTTAGTGTAAGCAATTCCATGGCAAAAATTTAAATTTTAAATAAGCTAAGCACTTGTGTACTCAGAGCTTTACTTTTAAAAATTAATGTTCTAGAACTGCAGCATGTTAAAACTTATGTTACCATTTCAAATCACAAACCAAGTTTTAAAATTATGACTCGAATGGCTCAGAAATCAAAGGTACAAAAACATTTATCACTTCTGCAGTCAACCTTTATCTTGGCTGGAAAAAGTAGCAGATAACAGGCAATACAATACCTTCGGGACAGGCTGTGCTGAAGAAACTGCAGCCGGCAAAACTATACTGTGTGAAGTATCTCTTTGTCTCCAGGAAAATAAATTTCTTCTTTGTTGCCTGCTGGACTGCTTGTGTAAGTAGATATGATTGAATGGTGAAGCGAAAATTCTATGACAGCCTATGAGTAGAAATAGATGTATTTTAAGTTAAAAAAAAAAAAAAGAAAAACTAATACAGCATGGCACTTGAAGGTGTTGCACTATTAAATCATTATTCTAATCCTTTAGTGACTCAAAAAGGAAAAGCTCCAAACAGGCAGGAAAACAGTAGTATTCTGGTTCTAGTACAATAGTAGCACAGTGTATTAGCTAATGCTATGTTTACATAAATGTCTGACAATGGAAAGCTCTGCTTTGCAGGGAAACAAACATATAGAAACATCTGCTAAGCACTTGGGCTATAAAAAGAACAATTCCTGCTGTGGTACCGTATGCCACGATGTCCAGGACAACCTCGGAATTTAAGGTACTATTTTGATGGCTTTATGCTCTTTAAAACCGTTTTCCTTTCAAGAATCATGGATAAATTGCCAGCTGCACTCTTGCCCTCCACAGGATTACTACTGTGTGTTAAGTTCATGTGCATCAAGGCATTATATTAAAATTCACTGCAATGAATGCTCAAGCCAGATAAAGACCAAATAGCAAAGATGTAGACATAACTCTGAAAGGAACCAAACACAGGGTCCTAAAGTATTTACAACAGAAATTTAGAAATATCTATCAAATTTTAATTGCACAGTTTTAAGATGCAGTGACTTATCTCCTTGGGCTGTATCCCATGGATATTATGCAGTTGTGAATGTACAAAGACATACCCTCACTGAAGCACTGTTTGGGTAGAAAAAAAGGGGAAACAATCTAAGTACGTGGAAGTGAGAAACACCGACAGGGGACTGGTTAACTATATTCTAGGGTATCTACACAGAAGGAGACTCTGGGGCCATAAAACAGAGAAAACTAAGTCATCTCCGCATCGATAAAAGATGTCATAAGATGCTGTTAAGAAAAAAAGTAAGTGCTAAACAATATGCATAAGAAGCCCATTAATATAAAAAGAATTTGTGTGTTTATATATATAAGCTTATATGTGCCTATAAAATTTCTGGAAATTAATATTCACCCATAATGGTTATTGCTGGAGCATGTGATTAGGGGTGGAGGAAACCTTTTTGATTTATTGCATACATCTTCCTCCTTCCCTCCCTCCCTCCCTCCCTTCCTTCCTTCCTTCCTTCCTTCCTTCCTTCCTCCCTTTCTCTCTCTCTCTCTTTCCTTTTTTGGTTTTCTTGAGACAGAGTCTCACTATGTGGTTCAGACCGATCCTGAACTCACCGTGTAGCCCAGGATGGCCTTAAACTCCCTGGTAATCCTCCTGCCTCAGCCTTCCGAGTGCTAGGATTATGCATGCTCCACCATGCCTGGCTTCATTCCATTTTCTTCAACACTGGCAAGCCTTTTAAACCATCCTCTTGCATTACTATTACCATGAAGATAACAGTTTAAAAAAATCTCCAACAGGTCACAAAAATATGGTAGGGGTTGGCAAACTACAGCCCAAAGGCCTAATCTTTTTTTTCTTTTTAAAACAACCCAAGGCTTTGAAAGGGTTTTTAATATTTACAAATGATTGGAGAAAGAGCCAAACAAAACAAACAAATAAATTAAAAAAAGAGAAACAGTATTTTGTAACACAAAGACTTATATGAGTTTCAAATCTTGGTGCCTACAGCTCCCCTCATTTGCTGACAATTACAGAAGATTTTGAGCTGCAGTGGTGGTGTCCAGTATGACAGAGATGCAGCCCACAATGCCTAAAACACTGGCCATCACGTATCTTAGCAGAACCTTGCTGACTCCTGCTCTACTAGGGCGCTCGCTGGGTGTCAGGAGGTTCCCAGGTCAGCAGGGTCAGTGTGACAGGGCACAAAGATGCAAGTCCAAGGCCCCCTCTCCATCTACCGACTCAAACTCTGAAAATGAGGCCAGTGGCCTGTGCTCCAGCAGCCCACAGAGCGATCCTCATGACACCAGGCTTGATAGCTACTGGCCCAGAGTAACTTTTCAGTGGTGAGGAATAGCCCCAAACTTGGGCCTTCCTCTCCTGGGAGGAGAAAAGGCACTGATGCAAACAAAGTCCAGTGGGCAGGGATTCAGTATCAGAAGTTTCACTTAATTCTGCTCTTCTGTAAAGGTGAATGCAATACTGTTGAATCAAACTCACAGGTGTGTTTGGGGTACTTTTTTCTCTTTGTTTTCAATGGTGGGATCAAACGCAGAGCCTTGCAACTAGTAGCCACGTATTCTACCACTGAACCACATCCCCAGCCCCACTGGGCTGTGGGTACTGTTTTAAACAATTCCATATAACAGAGAAAAGTCCAGAAAGATACCTCTTTTGTGCTAGTGGGGATTGAACTCAGTGCTTTCACACTGATCTACAGCCCCAGTCCCTTTTTAATGAAAAATTTTCTTTTGAAAAAGGTTTGTTTGTGTGTTTTGGAGATAGAATCTTACTGTGTTGCCCAGGCTGGTCTTTAACACCTGGCCTCAAGCAAACCTTCTGCCTCAACTTACCAAGTAGCTCTGGAGTAGATGCAAATCATCATACATAGCTTAAAAAGTTGCTTGACAGAGGCAGGTACCTATTCCCCAAAGCATGTGAAGTGTGTTTCCCTAACAATGATACCATCAGCCCTGGGACTGTGACTGACAGATGAGGGGTGTGGTAGTGTCCAAGATAAAGCAGATATCTGGAAAGCAAAAGCCTGGACTTGTGTCTCCGTTCTACCCCTTGTTATCTCTGTGGCCCTGAACAAGTTTCTTCTTCTGAATGTCAGGTGAGAACGAAATGAAGTAAGGGATGTGAAAGTGCTTTGTGTTTGGCAGACATCAAATAAACAATAGTTCCTTCAAGAGAGTAACTTGGGGGAGAAAACTGAGCTGTGAACTGCTAGCACTCTGATTTGCAGCCAGCACTCCGAGGATGTGCAGCAAGTGCCAAAGCAGAGAGACGGCAAGAGGAACTGCCTCCGCAGGGCACATGACTTCTCAAAGGCATGAGGGAAACTGAGCTGAAGGGAACAAAGAGAAAATGCGAAACGCATCATAAAACTACTGGTGCTACTATTATTCATTATTTTTCCAAAAGTGGCAATGGGTTGACCTAATCCATCTGCTCCTTTAAGCCAAGTTCCTTTCGCTGACCAAACACATGCCTCAGTGAGGTGCAGGCAGAAGTTATGTAGTTGAATAGTCTGTGGATACAGAATGGAACATTTGGGCACTCATAGAATCAAACCATGATTCCAGCTCCCTCACTGCATCTGTAGGCAGGACCACATACAATGCACACGCTTGCAGTGTCTCTCCTGAGGAAAGTATATGTTACCATTAATAATGGTAATACTACTGAAATAATAATTGTGGGCCACATTCTATGAATACTTTCTTTGATTAAAAGTTCAATGCCTTTAATTTAATTTATTTTATTTTATTTTGACAGGGCCTTGCTAAGGAGCTCAGACTGGCCTTGAACTCATGCAGTCCTCCTGCCTCAGCCTCCCAAGTGCTGAGTTTACAGGGACATGCTTTCATACTGAGCTCTGTACATTGTCTCTTCTTAACTCTATCAGGTGGACTGGCACTTGTTAACATAACTATTGTATGAATGAGGAACTAAGACTCACATCTCTAGTAATCAATAACTAGGCTCCAAGCTCAACTTTTCCAACTCCAAATCTAGGTCAGTATTTGTCAGTCAGAGCTGCCTTCTGAGAGTGGATTGCCTTGGCCTTGCTATAAAATGCATTATTTTAAGGATTAAATTTTGAGGAATCAAAAAAAATAAAGAAAATTTTTTTGAATCATGAAAAATATACCACAAGGCCAGTTAAGATTTAGAATGACAGTGCTGTCTGTGAAGGCTTTCTGGTAGTACTTAGAATTAAACTCAGGGATCTCACTCATGCAAGGCAATTACTACTGAGCTGTATCTCCAGACCTTTTCCAAGAAAATTCTTAGATGATCCAATTAGGAGCCACTATCATAGTAAAGAGAGCATGAACTTCTGAAGTTGCCAAAATTTCTGAGCCCTACTTTCTTCACCATTACAAGGGAATAATACTGATTTTTCTACTATAAGGCTAATGTGAACATTGCTTTACATATACACTATATGTAAACCTCTAAAAAACCAAGTGCTCCTGGCGGTGCACGCCTATGATCCTAGCACGAGGCAGGATGAGGTATGAGGACAGCGAGTTTCAGGCCAGTCTGGAGTTCACAGAAAGATCCTGTCTCAAACAACAAACCCAGAAAACAACAGAATGTGAGCGCTCCATAAATGCTTGTTTTCCTTGTCCTTCTCCACTCTTTAGCCTCTTTATCTGGAGTCTCTGAATGTATTATTTTATTCAACAACTTTCAACATCTTGGGATGCAGGGAATACAGTGGGGAGGCACCGTCTTTGCTTCTGTGGCTGCCATGCTAGTGATGGGAGTAAACAAGGGCAAATCCACAAATACACCGGATTCATCAAATGGTGATATGAGTGACGGGGAAAGCGCCAGAGTGACACAGCGCTGGAGTGGAAGGTGGTCCTTGCCAGGAGCTTTGTGACCTCAAGCAAGAACAGTAACAGTAGATATAGACTGACCAAGAGTTTCCTGGGGACAAGATCTGTGCTGAGCACTTCACAGATGTTACCCATTGAGATACATGGCCTTTGTCATGTAAGGAAGTTGGCTTTTATTATCTTAGATGTCAGCAACATTCAATTGTCATGCTATAATGCAGGTAATGGGATTATGTAGCATATGATCAAGTTTAGAATTTATGAAGATTTTTTCTGTGTGGCAGATTATATGAAAGGGAAACTATCAGTATTGTCAAGTTCAAGTACACACTCATTATAGGGGGAATTTTTTCTATGTACGTAAACTTGAAGTATGAAGTCATGAAGTGTCTACTGGGTTAAGTGGATGAGGCTTTTAAGACATTCACTCTTTGGACATTGTTGCCAATGTACCTGTCCTGCCAAATGATGAGCTCAATACCCGCTCCCCCCCCCAAATATATATATATATGCACACTCACAAAGCTGGATGGCAAAATTCTAAATATCAAAAACACGCTGACCACAGCCAATCTGTTGACAGTTATGACTCTTCAGGGTTCTCAGCAATTCTGCTTTCATAAGATATTTTCACATTTGAAGTGAGATCTTTTATTTCAATCTGATAAGACACTATATATGTTGTCACAAGGTAACAGGATAATAAGGTACAATGGAATGTTTATTTCACTAACTACTCATTACAAACCTAAAAAAGAAAAATCTACTGTTTTCACAGGCTAAATGAAGAAATGGGCTGCAGTCATGGTACCTTCAGAAAAGAATGGCCCTCCAAATTAGCATGGGGAGGAAAAAGGGGGACCCTCAGTCTTGTTTATCACACTGTAATTAATAAGTAGTAATTAAAACTTTCAAATGCAAAGTGAGCAAAATTAAAATCCCATAGTACATTCAGGGTCATAGAAAGGATGCCTACTACAGAGATAGAGCATTATAGTAAAGGTCTGTTGAGTTTTCTATATTTTTTTTTTGCTTTGTAAAAGCAGTGTTTGTATCTTATAACTATATCTAACTTTCAACTTGCTACTCCTGTCAGTGATACCATTCACTGGGTGCCTGATGACCACCCTCAGAGACAGGTCTGCATTGTCATTTCACAGGGTGGACAGTACACCCTCTTTTTGTATAGCCATTTGGGGAAACAAGATGCAGGTATGTACTAATTACTGCAAGCGGCAAGTGAACTAGTCTGAAGTCGAGGAGATGCCAGTGGGAAATCATCAGAAACCTCAGGGTAGCAGGGGAGCCCAGAACAGCAAGGGGTTGCTTGGTACTAATTTGGCCTTGAAAGCAATGATCACAGAGTACTGTTATTGTTGATTACCTAACAGGAACTCTATATAGGGTTTTTGCAGGCAGTAAATCTATACGTTATTTGTTATGAATACTAGAATATTTACTGTCATCAAAGGTAATAATAAGAATTATTTTCAGTGTTACAAAATTCTATCAGAGCCTAGTTTGAGCTGAACACTGAAAATTATAGGCAACTGCTTTTTTCGCTCCACAGAGGAGCACACTGTGAGGCCTGAATGTCTGTTGAAATTGCTGTATGTCCTCCAGATCCTGCCGCACATGTCTCATATTTTAGATTTGTATTTGGAATGTAAATCTAGGTTATGGTTTTAAATATTTTCATATTTTGTAATAACACCAACTTCTAAAAGCTGCCTTTTATTTCCCTTTACAAATTAAGTGTGAAAGGTGCAACTGCAGAATTCAAGTGTGCTGGAGGGAGGAGCACATTTTAAATAACTAATGTTGCCACACACAACACGCCCTGTACTTATTGGCCTCTTACTCAGGGTCCATTTTAATTGTTATCTGCTCACGCATTCTATACCACATAATGAAATGCTTCCATTTCACCCACTGAGCCCTGGGTTTTTACGTGCACCTTTACTAATGACCCTTAATTAAGCCGATTTTACCCTTGAAACTGTGAGTTTTCTTTTGGTCAACAAGTATTTTTGAGGGAGAGGTCTGAATGAACTTCCAAAGAAACATTTAAAATGGTTATTATTTTAAGCAGTTGTAAAACTGAACAAAGTACATTTGTCCTCAAGTGTGGGCTACCAACACCTATATTTTCCATTGTACATTTCCAGGGAAGCACTTTCACCCTGCAGCAGGCCATCAATCCTCAGTTATGCCGCATTTCAAAGGGATCAAATATCTGGGTAGAAAACAACACAATAAAGTAGGTTGGTGCTACTTTGTATTAGCTAACAATGTCAACCAGAGATAATATGTAATTTAAAAGACACCCTGTAAAATGTCTTAGTGGATATATTTTTTCATAATGATCAGCAAATGCCAAAGTCTAGTAACAAAACTATTATTTATAGCATATTAACATCTAATTGATTTTACAAATGGAGGCAATTATTTTGGATGAAGGGAAGAATGCTTGCCAGATTTAAATGATTTATGATTACCAAGAGAAAAAATGTTTTGTTAATTCATTTTTAAATATGGCTCTTACATGCATTGACAATTTTAATTTTAAACCAAATGATTTGCTTAAATAATATACTAACTCCCCCTAAAGCAACTTATTTTGTGATAAGCATCTGATATATTTTTTACTGTTTAGAAATGCTGCTTTCTGCAGTAGGCTCAGAACAGACTGTACCCCAGGAATACATTTTCAAAGTGCTGATTGGGAACCAGGGAAAGATCACACTTCATGAACTCCAACCAATTACCCAGAGTAGGAGCACTGGCTCTTACAGAGCGTTTCCTGCTTCAAGTCCAAGAGAACACTGCAAATGCATCTCCGCCGGAGATTTCTTGACCTGCAAGGCTGACTGTCTGCTTGAAAGACTTCATAACTTGCGCCAACGTTGCAAAAGAAAAATTAAATAGTCTGCATCACTCAGTATAATTCTTTTACTGATTTTTCTAATCCCGTACTAAAATGTACAGTGTTTCCAAAGTAAGTGAGTAATGTTCCTTCCTATTTCAAGGGAACTATACAGCAGAAGAGAAGCTCACATTTCACAAGAAATAACCTGTACATTTGTTGGAGGAAAAAGGAAAAAGGAAAAAATAAGACACATAACAAGGGAATGCCCCAGGCTGAAGCACACACTGATTGGGCGAAGCTGAAGGACAAGGCCCCTTGAAATTAAACAAAAGCAAATTCATTCTGTTGACAGATGTTGATTACATCAAAGCAACAAGAAACTCCCCTAAATCCCAATTTTTTAAAAACAATATTGTTCAACAATCCACACACTAAGGACAAACTTAGGCTTTTTAACCAATCATAACAAACTTTATTAAATTTGTTTCCAAAGAGTTTCAGTTCCATTACAGACTATTCTAGTGTGTTTTTAGCTGTGGGCTTCTCCAAACAGTGGTTTATTCATTCCCATGGACACGTCTGGGAAGCCAAGCTGGGCATGCCATCAGCCCCTTCCTTCCAGGGGTTAACTGCTCTGGCTGCCAAATAAAATACAGAGCGAGCCATGTAATTATGGAGACAGTCAAAGGGCAGGCTCTATTTTGAAATCTATTTGCACAGACAAGGTCTTCCAATTGAACTTACAGGAAACAAGCTGGTAAAGAGCCTCCTTTTCCCCAGATGCTTTCCACACTTTTTCTCTAGCTCAGGAAATCATGGATATGGACACCATACACCACTGCTTCCTGGATTTCAAGCTAAGATGCCATTACAGAGAGAAGACTAGATCTGTTTCATAAACCTACAAGAACCATTCTGGGGCTTAATTAACAGCACTTGGGAACTGCCCTTGGATGATAAAGCTACAATGTTTATTAAACATTTCTAAAGAACATAGAGGCCCAGTTGGTAAGCAGGTGTTGGAAAACAAGCATTTTCTTTAATGCTCAAAATAAAGCACATAGTTGAGTGGAACATATACTGGTACAAATACTTGTCTGAAATAAAGATTCTACTTGACATCCAACAGTACTGTCCTTGTAGTTATTTATGGCTATGACTACTACAATAGTCATAAAGATTCCACAGCACTAAAATGGGAATGTGTAATGTATTTAGGTTGTAAAAAAAAACAAGCCATAGTTCACTTTTATGTTGAAATAGCATCCTAGTTGCTTAATATTCTAAGTTGGCAATTTCTACGAGGATGCATCATTTGAACACCAAAATAGGGTTGGCCACGACTAATAAACGTAAGGGGCCAGGTGAAGGGGACTTAGACACTAGCCTGTGGGTGTCAGAACTCATCATGAAGTCAAAATCCAAAGCCAGGGAGTCCTGGTTCTAGAAAAGAACTGGAAAGTCAGTCATACTTCAGAGCACAGGCAGGGAAGGAAGCGTGGTGGCCTCAGGAAAACCCTCTTCCCATAATAATAACATTCAAGAATGGTGCCCAGGTCAGAGCAAAACATGACCTTCCCCCAAGGCTCCATTAGGAAGTTGGCTCCATGCTACATCCCTCCTCCTTTTAAAAAATTTATCCACAGCAAGGGGTAGAGCATAGTATCAACGACAATCTCAGAAATGGTTGAGGAGAATACTTCATTTTATTTCTTTACAAAACCTGACTTTGACTGTTTGTGATTATTCATTAATATATACCACCAGAACCCAAGGATCTATATATATTTAAAAAGAAGCATTCCCCTCTTCTTCAGGAAAGAAATATACCCCGCACTACTCTAGAAACACAGATCAAAAAACCTTCCTACTTAATAAGGTGGGCTCATGTTTGTGGGCCTAGGAAACAAGCTATTTTATGGCAGCCCAACTGTAGGTGGGGCAAAGCTGCCCAAGATTATAGTAAAGACTCACAGTGTAAAACTAAAAGCAGATCGTTTGGTGGACAGTGCATGTTACATAGAAATGACTGAGTTGTACGAGGAAAGAAGACTGTTGTAAATATTTCTTCACTTAAGATAAAAATATTTCAAAATTTAAATCTAAATTCATCTTTATAATAAGAAAACACTTGCATCATAGTGAAGCACAGTAGTATATGCCTAGCATATCCCATTGTCTCTCAGCTAACGTTTAGAGAAAAGCAGCTTTTTAGCACTTCAACAATACATATACTCAGGCAACTGCTTGGACAAAGAAATATTGTATCCTTCTAGGAGAAATAAAGGAGCTGTTTATTAGAGCTGTGGTTAAAATGTAATAATTCATTCCAGTTGAGCCCTGTGAAAAATGTCACCAAAATATCATTTTCTTTGCCAGATTTTCTGGATGCCGTAATATAACTTAAATACCAAATAGAAGACAAGCTCTGATCACAGCAGCAGTGCAACACCAAAATGAACCAAAACCAAAGGTTCTGTCAAAGTAACAGGCAAGAATTTCACCCAGTCCTGGTACACAGGGAATGCACATTTCTATGTTAGCCTGGAACATCTGGCAAATTTCAGCTTTCCAAAGTCTCTTAAAAGAAACACGCCCGTTACCTCACACACTTCAGGCTTAAGAAGAGGAAAATAGAACAATTTTATATTAAAGCACACAAATAGGAACCAGAAAGAGCAATTTCACAGAAATCACACATGGACCTCAATTTCAGTGCACATCCATATCAAAATATCATGAGGTTGTTTTTTTTAAGCTAATATCGTAAGGAAGTCCTTCTTTAATTCTTAAAAAAAATCACTCATAAATACTACTGTCATGTAAAATATTACTCAAAGTATTAGTTGTTTTGGATTAAAATATCCCATGACAGAATATATAGGGACTTACAGCTCATGATGATCAAAGACATGGCTTTAAATAATATTTTCAATTGAAAAGCGCATAATTTAGTCTTCACTTTATACTAGCGTCAGTTGAAGTCTGTGTGGAGCCTGACACAGATACACTTCTGGGTGCCTGGCCTTCTCTTCTACCGTCCAGTTATTTATTTATTTATCTATCAGTGAACTATTTAAAGTTACTGCTGCATAAACAATTAGAAAACTGCTCCAAGCTTTGATCAAGACTGTAGTAGCAATAAGAAATACAAAAAAAAAAAATCCCCCCAAGCCCTACATCTAATACATTCCTGAGAATGTCTTCACTGTACAATTTCGAATGAAAGCCATGAAATGAAAGAAAACGTTTTAATACAAATCTTACGGTATTATTTTGACAATTTGGGGAATTTTGTTTCTGTCACATAACCAAGCAATAGGAGCAGTAAGTAGGTAGGCAAGTTAATAACCACAACTCAAATGAGAAAGCCAAGGCTTCGGGAAAACAGTGTATTTCCAGGCTTCTGCAGCTGAGATTACACAGATTCAAGACAACAGAGCCAAGGTTACTCATTAGGGAGTTATTTTCAACCAGAAAAATGAAGAGAAAATACATAGTAGCCTTTTTAATGAAAGCTCCAAAATTTCTAAAGGCAGCCTTTTGGACTTGGTATAGTTATGTTGCCACAATACTTTTATATTCAGTTAAAGTAGGTGAGTTGGTCACCCATATGAGTAATTATTCCATAACTTTAGGCATCAATGCAAAAAAAAATTCAATGTATTAAAATGATATAGGCTTAAAAGGTAAATTCCACAGAAGCCTGCTTAAAATCTGGCCCTTTTTGTTTTCTTTTTCTTAAGGTTATAAATGCCTAACTATTTTTTAATTAAAATTACCACCAACAACAACAAAACTTGTATGTTTCATCTAAATATGACAGGTTGTGTCTCATATCAGAAAATACAATATTACCTGAAAACCTTAGATGACTCAAATTATTCAATGACAAATTCATCATGACTTTTCGATAGATTAATGTCAATACTGCTACAATACTGAAATATCTGATATCTAAAATACTTGAGACATATTTACTATCTAATGTTAAGTATACTGAATACTTTTTGAGCTACCAGGCTGTTGTGAAATGAAAACCAACCCCCAAATGCCTAGTAAAACACAGCCACTTTTGGGTAAAATGAAGGAAACAGTGTAGAATTTAAAACATTTTATGCTTTGCTGTGAATGCACCAGAGGATTTTTAAATTATAAATATGTGCCTTTCTAATTATATCTGAGTTCTTGTTTAAATCAAGCTTTCTTCTCTGAGTATTCATTGATTTACCTGGACAGGTTAGTTAAATTCTCTAAACTTAAGTTTCCTCATTTGTTATAGGAATAATACGGTCTCACAGGATTGCTACAAGAACTGCATGATCCAATAGAAAGAAAGCAGTGTAAGGCAAGCCCTTAAAATGTGGGAAATACCATGACTGGTTACCTGCCTACTGCAGGCAGTCACTCTGAAATGGACTAATCAGTGGGCAGAAACCAGTGTGAACTTGAAAATGTGCCTCTGGATAATTCAAAAAGTAATGCATGAGCTTCTAGTCTGGGTCCCACACTGCTGCATAAAAGTTGTATTTAAAGCACTGGGCCTCTCCTAACTTCATCACAGGGCCACTATCAAGCAAGACTGCAGATGCAGGAACACTTACAAACTATACAGCATCTCTTGATTGTTGTGTATTGAGAGAAGGCTTGAAGTCAGCCTAATTTTGATGTTTTGCTGAGAATTCCTGATAGAGCCTTGCTGAGATGGGTGATGGTAAGGTTTAAGGAAAATCTCTTACTTCATTTGCAGGCATAAAAGAACTTGGCTTTTTTCAAGAATCATATCCTTCTAAACATATTAGTATACAGAACAGTTTTTAAGTTGTACGAAGGATAGGATGGGAGAAATTACATTTTAGAAATATTCTACCTTGCACTGAAGACACTCCTTGTAAAGCTCACCATCTTTTTGGGAGAAGGATGCTAGAGACTGGATACTGGCCATGATGTACACTAGGCAGGTGCTTTACCACTGAGCTATAGCCAGGCCCCCATACACAAAATTTATTAAGAGTTAAATTGGCACCAGGCATGTGGTGCGTGCCTGTAATCCCAGCTACTATGGGAGTTAAAGCAGGAAGAGTGCAGGTTCAGTGCCAGCCTGGGCAGCTTAGTGGGATCCTGTCTCAAAATATAAATATAGTGACCCTGAATTCAGTCCCTAGTACCTCAGAAAAAAAAAAAAGAATTAAATCAAAATATTGCTTTATTTGGGGGAGGGCACCAAGGATCAAACCCAAGACATGGCACATATCTACATGGTAGGCAAGCATAAGCACTCTACCACTGAGCTACATTTCTAACCCTATAATGGTACTATTTTTATTTTGTTACTAAACAGTACCCAGTCAATGTAGTACTTAGTCATAAACTGTTATGTTGTCCTTGGTAACCTCAATATGTTAAAACTGGTAAAGATTTAAACATATTTTTCTTGGTATACAGTCTGTTTAATAGAAATATTCCAGAGCATACCAAACCTTATTGTTTAAATGTACCAAGAAGTCTTCTTTGCATAAAACTCCTGTTTATTAAAGTGATACAAGAACTTATTTACATTTCAAGCACTACTAACATACATCATTTATGACAAAAAAGGCAAGCACGCCATACGAAATGCTCAATCACTGTCAATCACAAACACTAAAATATACATAAACCAAAGCACACCGAGTGAACTGTATCAGACTCAGCTAAACACAGAATTACCAACAGAACAAACAAAAAAACAAATAATTATCAGTGACTCACAGACCTATTTACACAATACACAAAATAACTCGGAAAGGTGTCACCATGGAAACCTGATAGCCTAAAGTCAGGGCCTTTAAATTTTGCATTTACTTAAATGCTGTGCAAATGATGTCCTTACAAAATTTAACTGCTTCAAAAGCTGTCAAAGCTTATCTTTGTTATCAGATCATTGATCAAAATAGTTTCAAATACAAATTAGTTGTCTTTAAAATTATTCAAAGAGCAACTTAATGAAACTACGATAAAAATGTCAAATTGTTATTTTCACAACCACTGATTAGTAACTGAAAAAAAACCCTCCACTATTTACAGCGAATCTCGTAACAGTCAAGTGATATTAAAACACACTCTGACATTTTCTTAAACTCATACTGGTGCATACAATCACCCCTACTTCCTCTAATTAACTACTAAAGCAGAAATGCTTTTTTGTGTTTTGCCTTATAAGTGATTTTTGCTGACAATTACCACTGGATAGTTTACTGTTTAATGCTATAGTTAGATCCAATGTCATCTATTTTATCACTTAAATGAGTAAAACATTATTTTGTAGTTCACTGGCTCCCACACTTGAGATGTAATATTTAGTGTGTATTTCATTATGTAGATGAGCAATGGATGTTTTTTGACATGATTTAAATGGGTCAGCAGTATCTTCCTAGTCACATTAATCATCCAGACAGCTAGAGTGAAAAAAAAGAAGAAAAAAAAAAAAAAGAAAAAAGAGAAGAAGAAAAGAAAGAAAAGCCTTCAAAACTAAAACTAGAGGCTCTAGTCACACAAGTGACACTCACCATTGGAGGGTTATCTGCAATGTGGTTAGGGAGAAGAGTTACAGACTTTGAATATATGTTTCATTATTTATTCACAAAGTACTTGAAAATCCCAGCTCTATTTTCAGAGTCCAAGTGAACACCCAGAAAGGCAGATGTCCAAGATACCAAATTATAATTTTTTAAAAAAATGAAATCTATGAAAATCTTTTCCTGGATGAAACTATGTGAGTAAATCAGACCCGCATGTGTAAACATCTATTATCTCCCTAGTGTGAGAACCTGAAAGAGTAAATAAAACCTGAAAAGTACAATAGATATTGTGAAAGGGAAAGAATCACTCAAAGGGAAGGAACAACTGGGATGAGGGGAAGGAGAAAAGAAAGAAAGAAGGAAAGGAAAAAATATATATATACACAAGGATAGCTGGGATCATTGCACTGCTGATGTCTATTGGTTTACTGGAAGGAACAGTTAATGCTTAAAATTTCTTGGCCAATTTTGCATGCTTATATCTGGTAATCTGAATGACTAATTTGAAGACAATAATATGCAATGTAACAATCATTGCTGAATTCCTACCATCTTGTTTAGTGAAGCTCTGTATCATTTCTATTGTTTTTTAAAATTATTTTTTATTCTCTTTAATTGTTTGATCAATCTTGCATTTTTACATCTGGTAATCCTAGCACATTTCCTGAAGATGGCAATATGTAATATAACCACCACTGTTAATTTCTTATCATTTGGTTTTGAAATTCTGTATCATTATTATTTTTGTCTTTCTTGTTATTGTCTTTTTCTCTTTAAAAGAAAAAAATGAAAAGAAAACCTTTTCCATTCAAGAATAACTTGAGGGAGACAAGCAGTGTGTATCTGCTGGGGTGGGGGCCCAGACAGAAGCGGGCTTTACAAATAGTTGCAAATCCCTTCCCAGTTCCGAGCCAAAAGAATATCGAAAGAGGAGTAGGCACACTGTAAATTTACAAACTGAAAGTCCGCTTTACTCTTCCTTCTGCTGTCAGAGCAGACCTCAGCCCTGGGTCTGCATGAGAGGCGATGTGGTTTTGGTAGTAGTCAACCTGCCAGAATACTGTTTGAGAGAACCATGCTGCCACGCTGTTCCTTTTCACTAGGTGCTTTCCAATAAAAGTAGGAAAGTCACACACCATCACTTCCCTCCCAACAGCCCCTCAGTCAGGCTGGGCAGCTGGGAAGAAGCCCTCGTCCACCAGCCTCTTCCCTGGGAACCCTCTCCCCTAGGCCATCCTCGCCGGTGCATGTGCTCTCCCCTCTCTGAAACCACACGGAACACTCTCCAGTCCATGAGGCCCGGGACTTGTTTTGCTTTGCTTCTGATTTATGAAACTAGCACATGGGTGGTCTCCTGCTTTTATTTATTTTTATCAAATATGATTGAGGTTGAAGATTCTTTCCTATGTTGACTTGTATATTGTTCTATTTTTATTTATTTATTTTTTAATCTAACTTATTTTTAAGGGTGCCCTGTGCACTGGGGGCATTAAACATTTATGCACAATATTTTTTATCTGCTGTTTGCATTTCAACTATGTTTAAAGTGTTTGGGGACATACAACTGGATTTATGGATCATACAGAGGAGAATATGACTCTTCACCAAAAAAAGTATACACACTTCAGAAAAAGAAAAAAATTGTACAGATATTTTAATACTAAATTTATTAAGACATCATGAGATTAATACAAGTTACCTTTGGCCTTTATAATTACAAGAGGTTCTGAAAGTGGTAGCCATTAGCTTCCAGACAGCTATTATTTTTCTTTTCTTGAAGGGTGTATAATTTTTGTTTTGGAGGGGCTGACGCTGTGTAAAGATGTCAAAGCAGGGGATGGTGGCACTCCCTGTAATCCTAGAACTCGGGAGGCTGAGGCAGGAGAATCTCAAATTCAAGGCTGCCCTGGACTACACAAGTAAAACCTTGCCTCAAAAAAACCCAAACAAAACCAAAATTTAATTATCTTATTTAAGAGAGGTCTTCACAGTTAGTGCAGTCATGTCTCTCAATAGAGGCTTAATGATATGTGGTTTTATAGGTGTTGTTTTGTGGATTGAACTCAGGGCCTCTGCATTGAGCTACGTCAGCCACCTTTATTTATTTATTTATTTAGTTAGTTTTTTGAGACAGGGTCTATGTAGCCCGGGTGGCCCTGAACTCATGGTAATCCTCCTGCATCAACTTCCTAAGTGTTGGGATTATACACATGAGCTGCAATGCCTGGCTTAAATTTTTTTATTTTGAGACAGGATCTAAATTGCTAAACTTCCCAGGCTTAGCTCTAACTTGTGATCCTCCTGCCTCAGCCTCTCAGAGTGCTGAGATTACAGACATGCACCACCATACGCAGCTATGCTTTCTTCATTTGGGTCCTGTACTTTTTTTTTTTTTTTAGCAGTATTGGGGACTGAACCCAGGAGAGGGCCAATGCTGAATTATATCACTATTCCTTTTATTTATTTATTTATTTATTTATTTATTTATTTATTTATTTATTTATTTATATTTTGCTCAGTTGCTGAGGCTGGCCTCAAACTTTCAACCCTTCTGACTTCAGTCTCCTGAGTAGCTGGGATACAGGTGTGTAACACCATGCGTGCATGCATCTGTTTCTTGTTATTTGTCTATTCCTAGGAATTGTGTCTTCTTAGCTGCTACTCTAAGTGGAAATTTTGTAATGGAATATGATACTATTACACGTACAGTAATTTTTATATAGTATTAAACTTATTTTTCCTTAAAAACTTCAATTTTCTTTTTAAAAGTTACATTTTTAAAAACTGAGTATTCCGATTCCCTATTTTTGAGCATCTGAATACACCAAAATCAACACCTCCACAGACTCACACGCTCCCTGGAGAGGAGTGAGCTGGAACC
The DNA here is from genome assembly GCA_004027595.1 of Dinomys branickii. Classification (NCBI taxonomy): domain Eukaryota; kingdom Metazoa; phylum Chordata; class Mammalia; order Rodentia; family Dinomyidae; genus Dinomys; species Dinomys branickii. The sequence continues at coordinate 113,512 of PVLD010002844.1, forward strand.
AACTGGAGTTAAACAGGCTCCTCCCCGCCCACCACCACCTCATCCCTTCACACTTTGCCTCTCCCTACCCATCATTTCCTTCCCTCCCAAATACGGGGGGCTAGGCTGGGTGGATTAACAGGTGCTGGTAAAGCAAAGGGACCCCAAAAAAGCAGATCAAGGGAGGGAAAGGTTTTATATTTAGAGTATTTCTTCCAAAAGAAGTGACAGCCTAACCTTCAGCAGGAAGCAGTGAGAACTTTTTTAGATTCTTATTCTTACTGTACACTTCCTCAACTTTTACAGCTCAGTCGTGCTTGTGTTTCAGATTATGTGTCTAGGTTGGACTGGTTGTCTCTGACAAAAAAATAGAGATAGCCATAATCTCTACAGTGGTTTCAGAGCTTCCGTTCACTGGCGGAGCAGAGCACATGCATTCGTGCTTTTAGCTAATGATGAGAGCACTGGGGCTCTTTCAGCGGTCCTTGCCTTGCCTCTGAGGCCTCCCTCCTGTGCTCCTCCAGCCCTTTTAGCTTACGCGTGGCTGGCACACAGGAGGGCATGAAGGTAAAGGACAATCCATTCCAAAATCCCCCCTGGTCTTTTACCAGTGAAAGGGACCAAGAACTGTACACAAGAGAAAAAGTAAACAGGAATTAGCCAGCCTGCCCTCCGTACAGTGCCAGCTCCCAGGATCCTCTCCTGTTGCTGTGATCTCCCCCAGGAGCAGCAATGCGGCGTGAACTATGGATGGGCGCAGGGTGTGCTCACTACTGCTGTCTTAGGGCCAATGCTCTCCTGACACATTTTCCTCCCTGGGCTTCAGAATACTACGTCTGAAAGCACCTAGTTTGGAAAATCGTGTGTTACATACAGTCGTTGACAGAAAACGACGTTCCCCATGAAAAATATTTCCACAGGTAACAGCATGGAGGACTGACTTCACTATACCCTTTTCTGTGGTACTACCTAGATTTGAATTTTTCAATAATATGAATATTTGAAAGTATTTGATTCAGCACCTTAAAAAATCATTTTCCCAAAGAAAGAGGTGTTGGAACTGGAACCTAAGAGGTGTTGGACATGGAAGACTTTTGGTTTTTAATCTGGGACACTCTGTTTATATGCGGAAAAACAAGGCATTTAAATGTGCATTAGACATCTGGACTGTAAGTTAGAAGTTCTGGACCTCAGAACTAGTTGTTCATCTTCTCCTTCTCTTTCTTCCATTCTTCCTCTTTCTCCTCTTCCTTCTTCCTCCCTCTCTCCAGTCCCCTCCTCCTCTTCCCCCTCTTCTTCTTCTTCTTCTGCTGTCTCTTTTGTTTTGGGGGGCAGGGTCTTACTATGTTTTTCAGGCTGGACTTGAACTCTCTATGTATGTAGCCCAGGTTGGCCTTGAGCTCTGCACTCCTACTGCCTCAGCCTCCTGACTGCTGGGATTACAAAGATGTGCCATCACACATGGCTTGGGAATAGTGTTTGTGGATGGCAGAAACCATACAGTTGTTCACACCATTCTGATTTGCAGTTCAGGGCCACATATGCTTCTTGGGAGTAGTCCTGGGGCCCAGGTTTATAGCTGTTCTGCATAAGACAAACTCCCCCAGTACACTAGAGGCCAAAAAGGAGCCTGGCTCTGGCTGCATGAGTGTTTCTGAGTGCAGTATGCTCTAAGGTACTGGCTGGGTGGGGTCTGAAAGTGTTTGGGGTTGGACACTGTGATGACTACAGTGAGACAAGAAGTCACCACATATTTCAACACTAAAAGGGCTGAGAAACACAGCAGAGTGAGGGAAGTTCCATCTCAGTGTCTGTGTTATAAAACCTTAGGTGGCAAGGAGATTTTTACAGAACATGTGGGTCCTCTCTGGTAGGTATAAAATAGGAAGGCTAGAATTCCTGTAAAGGAGGTAGCAGTGAGCTAAATGGACAGACTACACTTACACCCAAGGTCTTGCCGTGATCAAATCTACCCTGCTCTCCAGCCCACTGCTGTGGCGACGTGATGCTTGTTTTCATGAGTAGTCTCGAAGTCTGGCAACACTTGGTTTGGTGATGGCTGACTTCAGCCTCATAAATATTATGTAACCCAAGTCTCTTTGCCTCTAGCCAACCATCCTGACTGTGCAAGTGGCAAACTGACACTGAGAATTTATGAGCTCTTCGTATTAGTGATGCATGTTTCCTTTTGAATTATTCCAGCCGATAGCCTGAAGCAGATCACAATTATCATTCCTTCTGCCACACAAGTCTGAAGATCTACATGTGGTTTAGGTAGCTACATTACTATGCTCCAATGTCTTAGGGACACTGACAAATAAAAATCCATATGTGACAAATGAAAAACAGATGAATTTATGTATTGCTATGATTTAAAAGACTATTTTTGGCCAATTAAAATTTAGTTCCAGTCCACAGTGTCTGTAGAAAATGATTATCTTATTAGAGATGTTTTTCAGTTTACCATCAAAAAAGTGATGGTACTGTGCAGTTTGCTTGCAGTGGGCTATTCAGGCAGTCAGTGATCTATGTTGTGAATAAAGTCGGTTCCACATGAAAATAAATACGTGCTCTTAATGATTTGGAATACATTTTCCCACATAAACAATGTGGCTAAGTTCTTAAGTTAGCCCATTTATCCATAAGGTAACTGAAATTCTACACATTTGCAAAGAAAACAACAAATTAAGAAGCACTTGAGCTCCAAGTCCGTATTTTAGCAATGTTACTGGTGTTTTACAGAGAACAGTGCTGCTGTTTACAACAGTTTTTCTTTTTTTACTTGCTTTATCTCTCTTTTCTCTTCTTCTTGTACTTGGAATCGAACCCAGGACACGGTTAGAAAGCACTTTATCACTGAGCTACTCTTCAGTCTTACAGCAGTTTCAGGGAAAAATGTCCCCTACTGTCAGACAGCTGGGAAAAGGGACACGTCCATTTTGCAGTTTCCAACCACTCATCCTGGGCCTCTTCCTTCCAAACTCAAGTGGAAAGAGGATGGAAGTTGCATGTCCCCGAGAAGTCCAAAGGGGAGAGGAGAGGGGGGCAGAGGAGGGAGCCAAGTCCCACCCCTCGCTATAACACCTGTACAGGCCCCAGAGCCAGGGTCCCATGTGCTGAAGCTCACACAGCCCTGCTTGCTTCCTAGCACTCTGTAATGCAGAGAACACTTCAAGCCCCAGTGCAGCCACTGGGAGGAAACGTGGCGGCTCTGCGGGACTGATGTCACTCTGACCAGAGTTCACGAAAATGGCCAGGTGTTCAGAACTCAGATGGAGCCAGTGGAACTGGACTGTGCAGGTTCAGCTCTGGCTTTCTGATTTCTTACCGGACCACCTTCTGCAAGTTACTTAACTGCCTCACAGTGCAGTTTCCTCATCTATTAAAAACTGGGGGGAAAGTTACAAAGATAAAATAAGTTTTTACATATTAAGTTCTCACTAGCACAACAGAAGGCACACAGTAAATACTGAGATGAGCTGTCATTCATTACATGTTGAATATCACAATGATAGAAAAAGTACAAAAATGCTCTCTGATTTTTTAAAGCTATGTTTTTGTCCCCTGATCTTTGGAGTAGTATTTGCTACATAGGAAAATGTAATTAAGCAAATAGATATAAACCCCAGAAAGAGTTTATAGAATCTCTGAAATAATCCCCCCCACAAGAGTCTTCAAGTAAAACCCAGATTCTTAAGCTACAAGTACATAAGTCATAGACAGCAGTGAGCTATTTTATTTATCTTGTTTTACTGATAACATTTTAAGAGACAGCGTCTAAAAAGTCTGACAATACCAAGTACAGGTAAGGATGTGGGGCAACAAGAATTTAAATTCTGCTGTAGGGCGTCTACTGGTGCAAACACTTTGAACACTACTGAACACTTTGTTGGCCAGTATAGTCACAAGTTCTACCCCAAGCATATACATAATAGAAATACATAGAGATGTACCAAAAGACACACAAAGGAATGCTTGTAACAGAAAAAAGTGGAAACAACCAAATGCCCATCAACAGTATAGGATGCACAGATTATGGTAAATTTCTAAACTGGAAGACTATATGGCAACCGAAGTGAATGAACTACAACTACATGGATGTTTCCCTTTTCCCAGGGAGTGACATGGACAGATTTTTAACACACAGAACCACTGTTCAGGAATCTGTATGCACGGGGGTGAAACAGTAAAGGACAGCAAGGCAAAGAAGAAAATATTGCTCAAGCGGTTACCTGCGGGAGGGAAGAGGTTTGGACTGGCAAGGGACATGCTGTGCTGGCAATGTTCCGTTTCTCCTTTGACACTAGCACAAGATGTGATCAAAAAGTACAGTAAATTTTAAAAATCATTATAATAAAATACATATTGCCATTATTCCCCTTAAAATACTCCCCCTCACTTCAAACACACTCATCCCTTTGTTCTTGCCACTTTTTGAAACATTCTAAAAGTCTTCTTTCTTGAGTTTTTTTTTTTAAGGGTGTGATAAAAAAATACAGTGGCTCTGCTGCAGCGTATTGTCCGGCTGAAAGGCAGGCCTGTGCAAGCATTGCAGCATGTCCTCATCCACCTTACTCACCAGACCTGGCACTGTGTGACCTGGCACCTACAGTGCTAGGTAGCAAAGTAAAAATCACTATGAAAGGTAAACATTTTGAATGAATTTTGGACATTGAGGCCGCCATGACAGCGTAACTAAAGACACTCATGAAAGACTTTTAGAACTGGTTCGGAAAGTGGCAAGGTTGGTCGTATAAGTAGGCTTGAAGTGCCAGGGGAGTATTTTTATGTTTTTATTTTTGTTTTTTCGAGACAGGGTCTTGTGATGTAGTTCAAGCTGGCCTTGAACTCACTATGTAGCCCAGGCTGGCCTTAAACTCACAGCAATTCTCCTGCCTCAGGTTCCCGAGTGCTGGGATTTCAGGTATGTGCCACCATTTTGCCAGGGATTGATAGCAATGTGTCTTTTACTGTAATAATTTTTAAAAATTTAAATTCCATGTTTTAATCGTACCTCATAGGCAGTTACATCAGTATGTATTTGTCTTGCACTCATTTATTAAATTATACAGATGTCTAAATGTCTGGAGACAGAATTTTGCTTAAGGAATACAGCAAATTCTCACCAAGAAAATAACGAAAAAATATAACTAAAAGTTTGTATAGTTTGTTTGCTTCTTTGAAGCATAAGTCAAAATTCTTTTGTCTGTAATGAGGATTGAACTCGGGACTTTCACACTGAGATACGTCCCCAGCCCTTTTTCCTGTTTTTTATTTTGAGACAGGGTTTTGCTAAGTCACTAAGTTGCCTAAGCTGGGCTTGATCTTATGATTCTCCTGCCTCAACCTCCCAAAGAAACCCATGCTTAAGGCTTAAGTGTGCCAGCTGCAGCCAAGAGAACACAGCCTCCTAGGTGCTCAGTAGACTCCTGCCGAAGGCTGTGCTTCACCAAAGGCCCCAGGGGAGACAGGCCATTGGAGGGTTGCTTCTGGTTTGTCTGGGGGAGAATGTGACGTGGAGCTAAAAACATTTGAACCTGAGTATCTTTAGATGGTTAATGCTTCCTTCCCAGGCACACGGGCAGCTATTGCTTGAAATGCACGAAAAGAAATGTTCTGGCTTGCTACAGGTTACGTTTTTTTGTTTCTTGTTTTGTTTTTACAGTGCTGGGGATGCAACCCAGGGCCTCTGGTATGCAGGGCAAGTGCTCTGCCATGGAGCTGCACCTCTAGGCAGTGTACAATGGTTTTGATGAGCTGCATGCATTAAGTTGATGCCTCTGGTTTAAATGTCCTCCTTTGAAGCTGTGCTCCAGTCTTCTGCTGAATGTTAAAGTATCTAGTTAGCAAGGCAGTGACCCTGAGCACAGTTTTTTTAAACAGAACCTGGATTGAATCTTGGCTCTGTCAGTCACCTGCTGGATAAACTAAAATAAATCAGTTAATTTCCTCCAAAAATTTTTTTAAATGTATCTTTGTTTTACACATTTTCTTTTTACATTTTTCACAACAAAATATTAGAAAGGAGGAAGAAGAAAGGAAAGTAAAAAGGAAGAAAGCTAGAACTATAAAACAAACCCAAATATTCTAGTAATCAGGTCTGTATATCATGATGCAAGAAATTCAAACTATTATTGCTTTAAATTCAAGTATTTTTTAAAACAAGGAAAATAAATCAGAAATAATTCACAACAATATATAGTGAAAACATTAATAGCATAATTGGCTGTGCTGTATTTAATTGAGTAGGCCACAAGAAATTGTATTTGCAAATTTAAAAAAATGAATTCTTGGAATACTCTCTTATTACAAGCTAGTTAATAAACACTCTTTATGCTCATAACTTTAATCTTATTCCAGAATTTTTAAATTGATACTCAACTGATAGCTAGAACAACTCTAATGCTTGTTCACAAAGAAAAAGCTACTAAATTTTCTTAGCAAGAAAACTACCCTTTTAAGAATTTTTTTTCCTTTTGAGAACTTTATAATAATAATAGCATAACTGACATATTTGTAGCAATTTACAAAGAAAGCTTAGATGTATTATCTAATTTTGTCTAACAATTCATGTAAGGTAAACTGGACAATAACCTTGTACTTGTTTTACAGGCAAAAAAAAGGTCCCAAAATAACAATACTGAAGCTCAAGGAGGTTAACAAATTTGTCTAAGAGCATAAAGTTACAAGTGGAAAATCTGGGTTTTAGACCTCAGCCTATTTAAAAATTAACAACAACAAAACCTTTTTCTTACAGAAAATGTCAAACATTCACAAAAGTAGACAGATAAATATGAAAAGCCCCCGTGTACCCTGAAGTCAGTTCAACAATTTACTCTGACCTATCTTGTTTCAGCTAAAACCCTTCCCCTTTCCCATTAAATGATCTTGAAGCCAATCCCAGAATCATTTAATTTTATTTATGAATATTTATTTCAATATATCTAAAAAAGGAAGGCTTAAAAAAACTATTCAACATAACATTATCATTCCTTAAAAAAATCAATAGTAATTCCTTAGGATCATCAAATATTTGATCCATCTTCAGATACCCTCCTTTTGTCTTTTTAAGAATTAAATAGATCGTTGACTAAATAGGACCTAAATAAGGTCTGTTGCATTTGATTGACGTGTTTCATACGGCAGTTTTAATAAATTCCTTTGTCTTGTTTTCCTTGTAATTTATTTGTCACCGATATTTGTTTTCCCCTACCATTTCTCACACTCTAGAATTCACTAGTTGTATCTTTGACTCGTTTTTATCACAGGGTAGAAATACTAATCACCCAGATTTAATAAATCACATGTCCCCTCCATTCTTTTATTCCCATACTTTCATTTTTGAATGTGGGATAGGGCTGGGAGATTAGAGGTAACAAGATAAGACTACAATTTAAAAGGGGGAAAACTCAACTCCAAATGGATTTTTCTTTAAGAATGAAACCTAAAACCAAAAGAAAACAGGTAAAATTAGCTATTGAAATTCTGGGCATGTGAATCAACCCTTGCTCCCTACATCTGGCAGCACTTAGCCCCCCCAGGGCACGGGGTGCCCTAGGGCACGGCTACACATGTCCGACCAGCCGGGCAACAACAAAGGACACCGAGGCTATAAAAGAGGCAGCAGGTAACCATCAGGCTAACCAAACGGTCTAGGCTCTTTGACAAAACACACAACAAGCCCCTGGTTATTCCCATGACTGAAAAATCAATGACAGAGGGTTTTTTTTTACCATTCAAATTCCACAATGTGCCTGTTTAAGTCACTGGGTTACTTCCTTATTTTAGCCCAAGTCCACAAACCCTCCCTTTTCTCTCAGGCACGCAGTGAAAGCATCAGAGATGAGCTGTATAAAGCCACCTTGTCTTCCTGCCAAGAAGCCATCCAAGGCTTCAGCTAGACTATCTGTGGAATGCGCTCCCAGACTAGGAAAAGTGAGGTGCCAAATTATTTTGCAAACATTTTGATGTTATGCTCAAAAAATGGCATCCTCCATCTTCTATAACATCCATTTTATAATTTAGACGACTATAGTACCACCGCTTTCAATAAGCTCCCCTCTAAGTGAGCATTTCATAATTATAAAGCCTTTGCCTGCCTTTCCCACAGCCTGAAGCAGTGGTGCCGAACAAATGGCACACATGTTATTTTTCCTTTTAAGACAAAAGATGTTAATATACAAGGTTTTTTTTCTAAACTAAAACTTCAGTATCCAGGTTTAATTGCACTGTTGGCACTTTGTGATAAATAAGTGGGCTCTGGGTTGCAGTTTGGGCAATAGGTCTCTGAAAGGTTCGCCATCGCTGGCCTAAACCCTTCTACCAGAGCTGGGGTGGGAAGTAGCTTCCTCTTCTTCCACCAAGAACTCCTGACTTCTCTTCCTCTGGGGTCTTCACCAAAACTATTAAAACATACCCAACTGAAAAGCATGGTGTTGCATGCTTGTAATCCCAGAACTCAGGAGGCTGAGACAGAAGGATTGAATGGTCAAGGTCATAACCCTAACTCCGAGTTACAGAGTGAGACCTTGTGTGAAAATGAAACAAAACTCCAACCCAACTCATTTCTTCTAATGTAATCTTTGAAAAACACAGTAGGAATTACTTCTATTAAGGTAAAAGTCAATGGTGATATTCCCTTTAGCCAAAGAAATAATTCTAGTAATTGGAAATTTTAGTTGAGAAGGCTTGGGGCCAATGAAACGTTTTAACAATTAAATTATACCAGTTGTTAATCTGTTGTTTAAATATGAAGCTTGGGGAAAATTACAAATATCTTTAGTGCACTCTTCCAATAAAATATTTCTCAAAAATTTTTTTTTTGGTACTGGGAATTGAACTCAGGATCTTGCACTTTGCCAGAGCGGTGCTTGTGCTGCTGAACTATATCTCAGGCCCTGAATTATGAATTTTTGAGAATGATGAACACTTAAAGTATTCCTAAATTATCATCCAGTCTTTAATCTTCAAAGTATTTTCTTAAAATTGGGCAATAGGAATATGTTTCTAATGTCAGATATATTCGTGTACGTACACACATCAATATACATGTGGGTGTGTTTTTGATAGTAGAAATATGATATCCTTTAACAAATGGATCATATACAATTAAATATTTGGAGAAGCTAAATCTGTTTTCATTTTTAAGTATAAAAGAAAATTAAATGAAAGACTTTCTTAGAATTATTTTCTGCTAATCGATGCTGCTCTAGCATCCTCACCTTAAGATAAAAGGCAGACAGGTAATTGCTGGCGGCCCTACCACCACTCATGGCTTCACTATAAAACCAGAAGCACATCAAGGACCTGAATGTGGAAAGGCAACTTTCAAATGCTGAAGGCTGAGGCCAGGGCTCCTGGGTTTAGGCTGCAGGCAGGGGTTCTAAGAGGGGCATCCCCCCTTCGACACAGTAGCATTACTGTGTCACATCTCCCTATTTTGTGCCTACTGTAGTTCATTCTCACTTCTGCAATACACTTTAAAAAAAAAAACAAAAACAAAAACCAAGATCCGAAGAATGAGCTACATCAGGGTGTGCAGCACTGAGGGAGTTGTTTTAGAGGGGTATCGTTTTTTCCATCCACACGCTGTTTTGGAACATGCTGTTTCAGCCATAGCTGCTCATACTGGGTAGTGAGACCAGAAAACACAGTCCCTCTCTTGCTTCCCTGTAACAAAGACAGTGTCTCCTAGTCACACTTGCTTAGGTTTCATAAATGGGCAAGAACTAAAAGATGTTAGAGTTTATATAGTTCAGGAAGTTTTGGTATATTGTCTCAAAAATTTTCCAGGCATGGTGGTACATGCCTGTAGTCCCAGCACTCTGGGAGGATCACAAGTTCCACCCCAGTCCTGGCAATCTAGCAAAAACATGTCACAAAAAATAAAAAGGACTGAGAGGATATAGCTCAGTGCAAAAGCCTTGGGTTCAACCCTCAATACTAACAAACAAACAAAAATATATGTATTTTTTCAAGTTTTTATTTTTTATTAGTAGGTTTGCAGTATATACTGATTATGTGTATGGCGGGGAGCTGGCACCTGTACATAACACATCTCAGTTCCTTTTCGTCCCCTCCTTGTGCTTCCTTCCACCGCTTAATCCCCTTCCCATTTGAAATAGATCTGTCTCCCTGCTTCCTGTCATCTATCTTTTATTTTGTTCTTTATTTATAATTTGGGTCTCTCATATAAGAGAAAACATGATATTTAAGCTTGTGTTTGATTTATCTCATTAAATATCACAGTGTCTAAGATGCCTCCATTTTTCTATTAATAACCACTTACCCTTCTCTATCCTGCAGTAGTACTCCACGGTGTATAAATATCACATTTTCCTTATCCTTTCATCTGCTGATGGACATACAGGCCACTTCCGAGATTTTGCTATTTGAGTAACCAGATGAGTATGTTTATAATTCCTAGTAGTAGTAAACTGCAGTTTAAAAGGTGACACATTCTCTGTGATCTGATTGAATCTTTCCTGGTTTGTTAATAGTTTGACCACACGCTGCCTGTCGAATTTTTATTCTTTTAGTTTCTAACTTTGTTCACGTTGTGCGGTATCTAAGGCGAAAAGTTGCTTCAACAATAAATGCATGAGTAGAATAGCATACTCATCACAATTGTGTGAGAAAATCAAGTATCAAGTTAGGATTCCTTTTTCATTGGTTTGTGTTTGATTTTCAGAGCCAGGGATCCCAGGACCTTGTGCCTGCCAAGTGAGTGCTCCACCACAGCACTGCACTTGCAGCCCAAATACTGGTTTGTTTGTTTCTCTTGGTACTGGAGCTTAAACCCAGGGATGCTCTCTCCCCAAGCTACACTTCCAGCTCTTTTTATTTTTTACTGTGAGACCGGATCTTGCCAAGTTGCCCAGGTTGCCTGAAATTTGTAGTCCTCATCCTTTAGCCTTCCAAGTAGCAGGGATTACAGGCCTCAAAATATATGTTAATGCTGTTAAATTATTAAATTGAATTCATATCTATAATGGACATTAAAAACAAGCATTATCCTTTCTTTTTCACTAAGAGATTTTTACACCATTGCTTCAAATTTTTATTTATCTAAACCTGTCATGATTCACAGCAAAACAAACATATTTTTCTTCACAGGTCTTCCTGTCAAGAGATGGCCGTGATATTAGCGGTAAATGAAAAACCTAGTAGCAGATTACAGGCAGGGCAGCATGATGTCACTACACACACACACACACACACACACACACACACACACATAACACATACACACACAGGTTTACACATGGAGAAAAAAAGTCTGAGGTTAATTTCGAAGCTTTCCTCTTTAAACTCTTCAATGTTTGTCACCTGCTTCTTGAACACAGCTCCAAATTGTCACTGTGGCAAGGAGGTCTATGGGGTCTGTCCTCCCACACCCCACCTCAGCATCCCCATCTCGTGATGCCCAGAGTCCAGGAGCCCCTTTCTGTCCCTTTCTCATCTCTGCATTTGCCCCCATGGCCCTCGCTCATTACACCCCTCGCCCTTGGCACAGTTTCACACATCAGCAAGGTCTTCTGGGACCACGCTCTGAAGTTCTCTTCCCAGTTACTCAAACTTTTGGAATTTATTTCCTCCAAAGCCCTTTCCCCATGTTGTAGTCACCGTATTTGTCTAATTGTGTCTCACTGGCTCCCATAACCGAATGCTGAAACTCCAGCACCTTCTGGCCAACCTGGGGCTCCGAATCACTTGACACAACGAGGGCCTGCAGTTGTTGGGCTCTGTCCTGCCTTTGGTTAGGTCTCTTCAGCCTGGAGGAATCCCTGTCACTCTGCATCTAGATTTTCTTCTTTCAGACTCTAACTTTTACAATTTGGACTTAATTTCTCGTGAAAACAATTATCCACGTGAACAGACACAGGTGGGTACGAAGTAAAGTGGATTCGATTGCTGCCTGAAAAGTTGGGGGTGAGAAAACTTCACAAGTTGCATGCACTGACAACTGAAGGTAAACTTAACATTAAGAAAAAGTTTGTCTGAAATGACAATGAATGTGAGAAGGAAAAAGCAAACACATACATGTGTATATACATATAAAATCTCTCTATATACATAAATCAAAGTATACATACACTCATATATCCTGTAACACACACACACACACACACACACACACACACACACACACACTCTAACTCTAGATGTGGAGGTATATAGTTGTATGTGTTAGGTTGGGCGTTCTGGAGTATTTATCATTTATTCCAGTGTCCGGCACACATTTGGCAATCAGTATGTGTGTTGAATGAAGGAATGAGTCCATCTCTTCGCATTTCCTGAGTGATCTTGGCACACCCAACCTCATTCTTCTGCATTCCTTCGAATTGCCCTGAGGAGGAGACTGGGGTGTGGGAACCAATATGTTTACTGCTGTAAGTAATAATTCTCTGCCCCTGACCCAGGAACCTGATGCTTGCTGTCAGGACAAAGTAATTAAATATGAACATTAACAACTCGCCCCCTTCCTCAGGAGGGACTGTGGTATAGAACAGGTAGCTCTGGCTCAGCAGTACTTACACATGGTCACCTTGCCTGCCACTGTGATTTCACTACGGGATTTCAGACTTTCTCTTCAATAGTCTGGTCATCTGTTCTTCTTTTTTTTTTTTTTTTTTTTTTTCTGGGACCGGGGATCGAACTCAGGGCCCTAGTGCTCAGCGGCAAGCACTTAGCCCACTGAGCTGTACCTCCAGCCCAATCTGTTCTTCTTAACATGTCTCAGAAACTGAACTACCTGGGGGACAGGGGACCAGAAGGAAAAATAAAGACTACTATATTGTAAAAACAAAGTGAGCACAGAAAAGCAAGGAAGCTTTCCGTTTTCTGTAGCAAATGCAACATGAAAGTGGGCAGCCACAAGTTCACTCTGAAATCTTTCAAAGCCTATCTCAGAAGAAGAGAAATTTAGGATGAGAGGGGGAGATTCATGAATTATTTTCTCCCTAAGGAAACAATAGATTTCAACGGTGATCCCCAATGGGTAATTACATGACAAAAAGACAACCAAACATGTGCTTCTTGGTACTGCCTACCATGTATTCTTGCCAAAAACCTGAACTTGAATCTGATCAAACTTCAGGCTAGCGGTGATTGGGCTATCAATTTACAGGAAACAAGAGAGGTAAAAAGGACATTGTTGAGATTGAGTCAGCAAAATCTATGGAGAATATCTATAGAACAAATGACCTGGTTTCGGTAACAAATCACAAGGAAAATAAAACAGAGAGAGGACAAACTTAATAGATTAAAAGATTAAAGAAACACATCAATTAAATGCAATGTATAGCTTCCTGCTTCCAACAAAGGTCAATCCACACATCTAGACATTAACTTTTTTTTGAGACAGGTTGACATATTTTATACAAAGAAATGTTATCGAATTTTGGGAGGCCTAAATTTTGGGAGGCCTTTCCATGCTCACTTGGGCATCACATTACACTAAAACAATGACATATCTTTTAAAGTATATATTTTAAATATTTTACATATATATTAAAATACACATAGATATAATGATACATCTAGTATTTGCTTCCACAGATGGTCTGGGGAGGAGGGGTACAAGGAGTGGATGAACATGGGAGAGAATAAAGATTACTGATGTTGAGTGATGGGTCCTTTGAGGTACACTAAACTATTCTAATGTATATTTAAAATTTTCCACAATAAAACACTAAAAAAATGACCTTCTGTCAGTTATAGGCTTCCTCATTGAGACACATCTACAGTAGCTGGGCACAATAGCATACATTTGTAGTCTCAGCTACTAGGAGGTTGAGGTGGGAGGATCCCTTGAGCCCAGGAGTTCAAATCACCCTGGGCAACAACACAAGATATCTTTTAAAAATAATAAACAACAAATAAAATCCAACATTTATACCATACCTCACTTCAAATGTATTAGAATCATACTGTGTGCTTATTAAAATACATATTTCTGAGCTCTGCCCTAGAATATCCAGCAATCACTGTTTTAACAAGCTAAAAGATTTTATACCCACTAAGGTTTCTTTCCTTTTTTTGATATTGAACCCAGGGCCTTTGCACTGAGCTATATCCCCAACCCTTTTTAATTTAGAGACAAAACCTCAATAAGTCACTAAGTGGCCCCGGGTGGACTGAACTTGTGATCCTCTTGCCTCAGCCTCCCAGAATGCTGGGACTACAGATATGTCCCACCATACCTGGCCATATACTAACTCTCCTAACATAATAATTCTTACATACAATAATGTTTAAGAACCACTGCCTGGACATTTTTATGTCAGGTTTTATTTCTTACTTCTCCAATGAGAAAATCAAAGGATGAGGATAAATTAACTGCTCAGAGTTCACTTTGAAATCATAAAGGAAGTGAGATCTCTGAGCCTCTCAAATCTTGACTTTACTATTCAAGCATCCACTGAGTAACACAGCCTCATTAAAATATATTATCATTAGCTTTGAAAAGTTCAGCTCAATACTAAAAAAAAAAGTTTGGCTCAAGTTCCACCAGAACTAATTTATCCTTTTGACCCTTCAAGACACACACACACGCGCGCGCGCGCACACACACACACACACACACACACACACACACACACAGGTTCATTGTAAGATATTTTTAAAAGAACTCTATCAGGATGTAAGAGATAGCTTGGCATTCTGATGAAAGTGGACGTGCTCGTGGCCAAATCACTTTGATTTGGCTGAAACTTGAAAGCCTATTTTCATTTGATAGTGTCATAGTCTAAGATATATGGCAACCTGCTTGACATTGGTGAAGATTACCTGTCAGGTGGCCATGTCCTTTTTCATGGTTAGAATTCTGGAGGTCAATTTTTAACTGCTCATAGAGGTTACTGGTTGGGCTTCATGGTTTGGCTTTTCTCAGAGCTCTTCTAGTTTTTAAAGACATCCTTGGTTCCCATGCTTGGCAATGGCCTTTCAGCAGGTAACTAGAGAAAGTATGAGTTGAGTACCTTTCTGTTCATCTAACTGGCTACATTTACTCCTCTCCCTTTTTAGGTATTAATCTAAGCGGTATGATTTTTTTTTTTTTTTTTGGCGGTACTGGGGATCGAACTCAGGACCCTGCGCTTGCTAGGCAGGCGCTTATTCCACTGAGCTATATCCCCAGCCCCCGGTATGATTTTTAATTAAGAGGGATTAAAAGAGAAGTACACAGGTTTTTAAGCAAAACTAAGCACTTTCATTTTCTTTAACATGTTATTACAGAAAATTTCAAACATAGATGAAAGTTGAAAGAATTTTACTATGAGCACTCACATTTACTACCCAGACTCACAATTAACATTGTACTGATCCTTTAGCATATTTCTAAACATTCAACTGATCCAGCCACTCACCTTTTTTAAAAGAATGCATTTCAGAGTAAATTTCAAAGATATTCCCCCATACATTAACATGAATATCATTAACTAAACTTCAATATATATTTACAGGTTTCTTGTTTGTTTGTTTTTTGTCTTTTTGAGACAAGGTCTTGCTATGCAGTTCAGGCTGGTCTGAGCTCACTTTGTAGCCCCAGCTGGTCTTGAACTTGAAATGATCTTCCTGCTTCAGCCTCCCAAGTGCTGGGGTTATAGGCATGCAAAATCATGCCAAGTGGTATTTTGTTTTTTGAATAAGAGGTAAAATTTACATAATTTATATGCACCATTATTATGTATACCACTCAGTGAGTTCTGACAAATACATAAGGCTATGTAATCAAACATCCATCAAGGTACTTACTGACTATGGGCTGGAGGTGCAGTTCAGTGATAGGGTGCTTGCCTAGCATACTCAAGGCCCTGGGTTTGAAGAAGAGGAGGAGGAGGGGCTAGAGAAAAAATGAGGAGAGGAAGAGGAAGAGAAAAATAAGATGGTGCAGAAGGAGAGAGAACGAGGAGGAGGAATAAGAAAAGAAGATACAATCAGGCATGGCAGTGCCCACCTGTAATCCCAGCACTGGGGAGGCTGAAGCAGGAGGATTGCCCTAAGTTCAAAGCCAGCCTTGGCTACATAGTGAGTCCAAGGCCAGCCTGAACTACATAGCGAGACCCTATCTGAAAAAAAAGAAAGAAAGGAAAAAGAAAAGATACAGACTACTACCAACATTCCAGGAAGTTCTTTTTCCTTTTCCAGTGAAATTCCCCCTTGCCCAGTACCTATGGAAGTGGTGATCTGATGCTTTCCCATCACCGGGGGGGGGGTTGGGGGATGAAATCACTGTAACATTTTCCTAGTGAGGTAATTCAGGGTAGAGGGACTATTTTCTTAGATCACATTAGTATTACCTGAGAACAGAAACTTCAGCCTCTGAACAGCTAGTTTAATACTTTTCCTACTTGACTATACCAAATTCTTATCTCAAAACTCCTTAAATTGAAATCAAATTCATGACTTCTGTTTCCAAGCAAACAGACCATTTTCCCACAACCTTTTGTCAAGGGAAACCTGCAAGAATAAATGGTATGGAGGAAAATAATCATAAATGCATTTTAAAAAGAGACTAAAAATAATTCACATAGGAAATGCAATTAAGTTTAATTACACTAACTGCTAATACTCCCCCTGCAATCTTAAAAGCAAGTGTTCGAAACATATTCTATGAGACAAAAAGCCCCTAGTATATTACATAGCTATAAAGCTTACATTTGCCTAAGGTTTGAATTTTTATTATGACTCCAAATCTAATACAACACAGATTTCAAAAATTAATGATTCTATTACTTCCCGCACATGCAAGCAATGGCAGTAAGTTTACCAAGGATATTCTTAGGATACCTGAAAACTACCAATAAACGGCATCTCTTTTCTTATTTGTTTAATAACTGCTGTCATTCTTTTTGTAAGCAGCAATCACAAGATGTCAAACAAATTCTGCCTTGACTGTGGGTACTGATAGATGCCTCTGCTTGTTTTTATTAAAAACAAAAATATGTTCCCTCCATTAATTACCAACCCTGGAGAAGTGGGGCACTGCTGGGATGTTCACCAGCCTCTGGGCAGGCAGAGATGCAGCTAGAGAAAACCACAGAGCAAATGTGAATGTCGGAACACATTTTTCTCCAGCTCCCTTGGGGATCCTGCGACTCGGAGTCTTAGATTCCCTCAAAGGGAAAAGTGTGTGTGGGGGCAGGGCGGGATCATGTTTATCAGTCACAACAGTTCATCTGGGCCCTGATCCAGGTAGTCTGCATGTCTAAATTCGATGAAATATAGGCGCCACCAGGTAACAGTAGTGGTCAGGGAGCCTGCCAGAAACCTGTAACTCAAAACTAAAAAATGAAATTAAAAGACTACTTTAGCCGGGCAATTTCTTTCTTCGGGTTGCAATAACTGCAAACTACAAAGAGGAAAGAACAGACAATGCTTTGTGTATTTTAAAGGTTCTTCTTCCTAATGTGACATAACATCTCGGCCAGAAACATATACACAAATATTTTCAAACTTGCATTCTGATACGGAACTATAAAGTGTGGGCAGAACATGCCTTGTTCCTCCTTTCCCTTCACTCCACGTCGTGCGTGGGGCTTGGCCTGTCGCTTAAGCAGGGAGGTCTTGGGTGTATCCGCAGGGCAGGTACGTGGGGGCACTGGTGCAGGAGCAGACGCCTGACCCTGTCCTGTCAATAAACCCTAACCCTGACCTGCCCGGCCAGAGCTGCCTCTCCTCTGTCTAGCTTCTTCTCTAATTGCTTTAAAAATGACTCTTCATTTTAAAGTACCTTTGTGTAAACATCCCACAGGAACTGACAGTCATCAGAATTACCATACACTTCTAGTTTTCAAGAAGTGCAAGGAAAGTCTTTCATTATGGGAGGACTGTGAAAAACAGTGACTGCGGTGCAAAACAATACTCACCCCTCTTTTAGCTTAGCCTGCACATGACGTTAATTTTGACTTGTAAGGCTGTTTACCCTGAAATGTTCAATCTTTTGATTAAATGACTTGAGTCACTATGGAGAAGCAATTTGTCCCATGGAAGCATACTGTTCTCCTTCCAAGCACCCCAGAGAGGTATTAAAAGTCCTGTGCTATTGTACTAGGCTTCCCTAAAAATTCTAAAAGGACCCTGATCTGTTTGTTTACATGTGAAAATGCAAACACACAAACAATTAAAACAGACAGTTGAAGAGTTAGGAGGTTCTGTGGGAAAGGTTTCTATTGTTGTTATTTTTAAATAATATAATTAATTCAGTCTTGCAGACAAAAACACATTTTTTTCTGATTTGTGGAGTTTTTTCCTCCATTTTTATGGTGGTAAAATCTGTATTACCATAATGTACTTTTGACTCCTTGGGAGCAGTTCCCTGAGTCACTAAATTATTATTTTCCTATTGACATAACTGGAAGGTCATTTATTGTCAATTTTTATAAAAGGAAACCAGATCTGAGTTTTGCAAATCCTAAGTTCCCTTCTGATTAGGTGTATGTGAAATTCTGCCTTTTAAAGTATAACTTATTTAATAGCTCAAAGTAAGTATACTGCCTCTAGTAATACTGACAAAAGAAAGCCCCTTCTGCTGTTCTATTTTCTTCATAGTACTTACCACCTTCTAAGATACTAAGTAACTTACTTCTCATCTTCGTTGATTGCCTATCAATGAAAGTTCCTTAAGGATAAGGCTTTTTGCCGTGTTGATGTACTCCAAATGACTAGAACAGTGTTTGGTGCATAGTAAGCAATCAATAGTTTGAGAATTACTAAATGAGCCATCTAGTGGTGCATGCCTGTGATCCAAGCACTTAGGAGGCTGAGGCAGGAGGACTGCCAAGAGTTCAAGGCCAGCCTGGGCCATGTAGTGAGTTTAAGGCCACCTTAAACTATAGAGTGAGACCCTGTCTCAAAAACAAACAACCCAAATAAATAAATAAATAAATAAATAAATGTACATACTCAGCAAATGCTACTAAATCAAATAAGGGTATTTACCTTACTTGTTTTATTTCCCTTACCCTGTATACCCAGTACACTGAGTTGTCTTACCGCAGGCACGAAAGACGACTACCTATGCTTTTCATTTCCTTTTAATTAACTACTCCAAACTTTTTTTCCCTTTCTACAACACCAGCTGAATTTCGAGGAGGAAAAGTCTTATATTTCAGAGTTGAAGTAGATGGCTTAGGGTGGAGAATCAACATATAAGGTTAGAAGGTTACTGCAAGAGGATGCATATGATTTAGAAAGTATAAACAAAAGGGATCTACACAAGAGACTGCAGATACACAATTTATACAACTTGACAACTGATGAAATACACAGTTCACCAACAAAAATGTATACACACTTGAGCTGTTCACTGTAGTAATACATGTCTGAAAGCTCATGGCCACCACTTTGAGCACTTCTTGTAATGGTAGTGGCCAAAGGTAATTTGTATTAATCTCATGATGTCCCAGTAAATGTAGCATTAAAATATTTACACAATGTTTCTTTTCCTGATGTGTACATCTTTCAGGGGAGCCTGCATACAGACTAGGGGAAAGGAGTTAGAGACAGTTGGGAACAGTGGTGACATTAACACAAAGAGGGAACAGACGAACATGAATGGGCTCTAGCCCAGGACAGATGCAGTCTGGCTGTGGATGTACTGAACAGGCAATAACAGCAGGCTACATAAGGGTGTCTAGAAGGCATCTGAAATGCACAGATGGGGCCAAGCAGAGAAGACAACCATACTGCATTTGGACACTTAACATTCGAAAAGAATTTATCTAAAATAGTAACTGAAAAGTAATTAGCTCTACAGCCTTTCTACTTCTCTAGATCTTCTTCACCCTCTTGTACTTTCTTCCCTGATTACCCTTCAGTTGTCAGCTTTTCTTAAGAGTTCTCTCCTCCCCTTCTCACATTACCCACCTTTCCCTATGCCACCATCAGGGATTCATGACTTCCACATCTGCATTTCCAGCCCAGATCCCTCTCTACAACACACACGACCTGTTTATCTCCTCCGCTTACTAGAAATCTTCACAGGGCTGCCTCCCTGCCCTTCACACACATGACTCAAATTACACTGATCATGGTCTTCTCCCTGGGAACGGAACCATAATCCATTCAACTACCCAAGCGAGGACCTAGGACTCGGGACCATCCTCCACTCATGCCTTTCCATCATTATCATCCCGCAATCCAAGCAATAACCAATCTCACAAATATCTCCTAGAATGATTTCTCTCCACCCCCACCATGCTCCTTCAGGCTGCTATCATCTGTCACCCAAAATGCTGCAAATGCTTCTCCACAGCTCCCTCAGTTTCCGGGATGAGTCTTCTCCAAAGCACTCTCCTCTCTGATGCCAGTGAATCTGCAGACTATACTAATTTGAACATGTCACAGCCTTGCTTATAATTTTCTGTGTATTGGCTGCATCAAAAGTCACCTCTCAACATTAGTATCATGAAATAACATTTGTCTCACTTTTCACAATTTTGTGGTTTGGCTGGGTGGTTCCTCTGGTCTGGGTAGAACCAGAAGCTGGAGGCTTGGGTGAGACCAAGGTGATAAAAGATGGCCTCACTCACATGCCTGAAAGCTGGGTCCATGTTACCTGCATGAGAGTGGGATTTAGCCAGACATCTCTCATCATCACCCCAGGCTCATGCACAAGATGATGGTCACACTTCCCAGGAGCAGCAGAAAAATAAGCTCCAATACACAACTGCTTTTCAAGCCTCTGCTTCCACCAATTCTCTGAGTAAAGAAGTTACCCAGCCAAGGCCAGGTTCAAAGGATAAAAGGGCAGAGTTGACCTTTGGATGGAAGGAGTTTCAGTCATATTCAAAGCAATATATATATAGAGGGCAAGAATCTGTACCCTTTTTGTAATATACCATAGTAATGTACTTTATAAACTTATGATCTGGTTCCTGATCACCCCTTCTGCTTTACCACTTCAAACCTAGCCTTGCCCACACTCTCAAGGTAGACCTGCTTCAAATAAAACAGGATCTCTCTACTTGAGGCTTCTGTACATTTTTCCCCTCTATCCTGTACACTCTTCTTCTTCTCTACCATTCATCCTTCAGGTCTTTTCTTAAAGGTCACTTCTCTGGGAAGTCTTTGGTCCTTTAAGACTAGAGTGGATGGCTTATCACTGTGCTACTCTGCTCATTCCCAGCACAGCCCCTGCCGCATGCACTGCCCCTACCTTTGCCTATCTGTGTCTTCCACTAAATGTAAGCTCCTGGGAAAGGACCACGGGTGGCTCCATCACTGAAGCTTCATGTGTGGTAAAGTTAAAGATCTCTGGCCAGGGAAGTTATCCAACAAGAAGGGCAAGGGCAAAAGGAAGTAGAGTAAATTAAAACCACTGATAATATGAACAAAATCTGATTCATAGATCAATAGTCTCCAAAGATTAACAACACTGTCTTGCCCAGGGTTTAACAGAAAAAGAAGAGGATTTGCAGGAAGGCTTGGGGCCTTCTCGCTTTCATCATATCAGAAGTTGCAGCAGCCTGAGAACAAGTTGGATATTTGTCACAGGGTAAAGGAAAGGATTAAATATTAGATGAGGATTGCCCCCACAAAAGAAATGATACAATGGAGGTAAAAATGAAACCAAATATGACATAGTTAAGGGCCATATGCCAAGATACACCAAAATTCATTATAGAAGTCAAAGAAGATAGTGACCCAAACACATACCTACTTTTACTGCTTTCTATTTTATTTTATTTTGATGGTGGAGATTGAACCCAGGGCCTCAAACATGTGCAGCAAGTGCTGTGTCACTGAGCAATATGCCCAGTCCTGACTCTTTTATAGATTACGACACCAACCTATAAGACAAGAAAGAATAGGAAAACAGGACACAATACAACAGGATAAAAAAAAAAAATCAGGAACTGATGGGAGATAAATGACTTGGTAGAACCAAGAAAACAAAATCCTGCTCATGCAGTGGAGAGAGGCAAGAATTCCCAGGCATCAACTAGCAACACTGGGATCTCTAAATAAAAGGATGAAGTGGAGCTAGAATAAAGAAAAGTATGTGTTATCCATTTAAGACACAGCAAGGTCTCCAGATTGCATTTCTACAAACCAGGATGACTGCTGCTCTACCATTTGATGAAGGAACACAGAATAATTCTCAGGAAAGAATAAAGCAGGTCTCTAATTTGGCGTTTACCACTGAGCAGATCAGACTTCACTCATTCCCGCACCTCGCTCCACTTCCTCAAAACCATATCTGACAAACCCAAGATGGCTGAGATCAAGAAATTTGGTAAGTTGAAATTGAAGAGGGCAGAAATGCAAGGAAAAAAACCCTCTGCCTTTGAAAGAAACAACTAAACAAGAGAAGCAAGCAGGCAAATCCTAATGAGGTGTGTGCCTGGCGGAATGCACTGTGCATTTCACAAGCATTGTCTTCTTACTTTGTTTCTTCTGGCTGTTTAACTTTGTAAGGCGTAAAGAGATCAGCTCAAGTTTAAGTGACTGTGCTGTCCCTTTCACATCCAACAACTACTGAGAGTGAAGGCCTGGCCTGCCTCTCCCATCTGCCTGTGCGGCAGGCAGAGAAGGAAAAGAGCTTGCATGTCATTAAAGGAAGAATGTGGGTGGGAGGATGGTGAAATCTAGAGTGAGATTCAAGCTGGTCCAAGGTGTCCTGTAGACCATAAAATGCAGTTTAATCAGAGTGCCATTTTCTTTTGTTCAGATGATTTTAATTATTGGAATGCACAATTTTTAAAATACACAAATAAAAAGTTTTAAAACCTGAATAAAAAGCAGGTCTCTGACTAGAGAAGTCAGGAACAGGTAAGGATGGGCACCATGACAAACCGAGATCACATGCATTCTTGGGTGTTGTATTAGTCAGATGCCCTGTCACTAGGAACCATACCTGACACTCACTGAGCAAAGAGGCTTAACATGGCTCAGAGTTTCAGGGGATTCAGTCCAACATCAGCTCGGGCCAAGGCAGATACATCAGAGTTGTAGGGCTATGCAAGCGGCAAAGATGCTTAGTTCAAGACAGCAGGGAAGCTACGCCTGGGAACAGTACCACAGAGGACAAGGTCAGGGACTAGATTAGTACTCCACATTACACCTCATAACGCACCCAGACATACCCCAAAGTATGTTTTGCTAAGCTATTAGGCACTTTTTTTAACCAATCAAGTTGACAGATCAGGTTAAGAGTTGCAATTTTTTTTTCTTTTTTGAGACAAGGTCTCACTATGTAGTTCAGGCTGGCCTTGAACTATGTAGCCCAGACTGGCCTTGAAGCCATGGTGATCCTCTTGCCTCAGTCTCTGGAGTTAATGGCATGCACCACCATGCCAGGCTACCATCACAAACTTTTTTTTTTTTTTTGCAGTACTGGGGATCAAACTCAGGACCTTGTGCTTGCTAGGCGGGTGCTTATTCCACTAAGCTATATCCCCAGCCCTACCATCACAAATGTTGACAGCCACCTGCACCTGCCAGTCTTCCCACTTACATTCAAGAATGCTGGCAGCCAGGCCTTACCCTTTCAGATGAATATCAGCATTTTTTCCAGAAAAGTTTTTTTTTCTATTCCATGATCCAATCTAGAATTCTGTATTGCAATTAGTGGCAAAGTTCTCTTACTCTTCTATTACTTTGTGATAGCTCCTGAGTCTTGACTTTCATGAGCTCACTCAGTTTTTATAATTGCCCATGTCTTTTTCTCTTTCTCTTTCTGTCTGTCTGTCTGTCTCTTTTTCTCTCATGCTGGGAATAGAAACAGAATTTCATACGTGCTAGCAAGCATTCTAGCACTGAGCTACATCCCCAGCCCTTCTAAGACTAGGTCTAGGTCACCTACCCTTATATAGAAGCAGACAATAGATTATCATAAATCAATTTGGGAGCACTCCATCCAATTTCTTTGAATGGCTTGAGGAGTACTGGTGATACAACCTCCTTAAAGATTTTGTAGAATTCAGTCACGAATCTATCTGGTCCTGGGTTTTTTTTAGTGGGTAGGTTCTTAATTTCTAAGTAAATTTCATGCTTGAGATTGGGTTAAGTATATTTATGTTTTCTTGGGTTAGCTTTGGTAGTTTGTACGTGTCTAGGCATCTGTTGATTTCTTCAATATCTGCTAATTTGTTGGAATATAATTTTTCAAAGTATAATTACTATCTTCTGGATTTTAATAGTGTCTGTTGTGATCTCACCTTGTCATTTCTAATTGCACTGACATGTCTTTTCTCTCTTTCTCCTGGTGAAAGCTTGCTAAGGGCCTGTCTATTTCATTTGTTCTTCTGAAGAACCACCTCTTCAATATTTTTTAAAACTTTTTTTGTCTTAATTTCATTGATTTCCACTCTCATTTTTATAATTTCCTGCCTTAGTTTTGATAAGGGGCTGCTTTGTTGTTTCTCAAATATTTTAAGATTTCTCATAAGGTTATTTAGTTGGGCTTGCTCTGTTTTCCTAATGTGTGCACTGATTCCAGTGAATTTTCCTCTTAGAACTGTTTTCAAAGTGTTCAGAAGTTTCACTGAGTTGTATAGTCATTATCATTAACTTCCAGAAATTTAAAAATTTCTTCTTTGATTTCTCCTGTGACCCACTGGTTGTTCAGGGGTGTGTTATTAATTTTCCAGGGGCTTTTACGTTTTCCAAAATTTCTTCTGTTGTTGATTTCTACTTTCATTGCACAGTGGTCAGACAGTGTGCACGGGGTGATTTCAATTCTTTTATATTTACTTTAGCAGGCTTTATGGAGTAGTATGTGATCTATTTTGGAAAAAGTACCATATGCTGAGGGAAAGAATGCATATTCTGTTGTAGAGGGTGGAATATTCTGTACGCATCTATTAAATCCATATGTTCAAGGGTGTGGTTCAGCTCTGAAATTTCTTTTTTCATTTTTCTTTTTTTTTTGGCGGGGCGGGTAGCTTTTTAAGACAAGGTCTTGCTATGTAGTTCAGGCTGGCCTTCAACTCACTATGTAGCCTAGGCTGGCTTTGAACTCACAGTAATTCTCTTGCCTCTGCCTCTGCTTCCTGAATGCTGGGATAACAGGCATGTGCCACCACACCCAGCCTGAAATTTCTTTTTTAATTTTTATTTTATGGAAAAAAGTACAACAATATTTTATAACAAAATAATAAGAGAATAACAATAGTTAATACACTGAGTATTGTTATCTTTAGGATAGTTACTCAGAGTACAAGATATGGACATAAAAATTTCTCCAAATAATATTAGCACAAAACTTTCTTTTCAATGAATTAAGAGAAACCACTAGTATACATTTTTTTTATTTTAAAGATAAAAGAATGAAAACATCTTAACAAATGCACAAACATTTAGAAATAATACAAAAATAATACAAGCAATACAGAATCTCAAAATGATAAGAAATTAACAATGGTTATTGTATTACATATTGATATCCTCAATGTGGATACTCAGATGAACAAATATAGACATGTAAGACTGATCATACACTTAAACATTAACTTTGTCTCAACAGAGCAATCAAAGTCAGTAGTACAACTATGTTAGCTGTCCTGTGTATACATATTATGTATATATTTCCCCTTCTTTCTTTTCTCTTTTCCCTCATTGCAGTTGCTCTTTCCTTTTGAGCAGTTTCCTTCCCTTTCACAATGTGCATGGTACCTCCTAGATTTTAGTCACTCTTTCAGGTTCTTACACTAGTGAGATAATATGGTATTTACACATGCAGGTCTGATTTATTTCACTTACGAGTATGGTCTCTAGTTGTGTCCATTTTCCTATAAAATCCTCAAGATTATCTTTCTTTATAGCTGAGTAATATTCCATTATGTAAAAATACCACAACGTTTTTATCCATTCCTCAGTAGATGGGGATTTGGGTTGTTTCTATGATTTAGCTACTACAAATTGTGCTGCTATAAACCTGGGTGCACATATATTGTTGTTATATGATGTTTTCAGTTCTTCTGGGAAAATACCCAGAAGGGGAACAGCTGGATTGAATGGGACCTCTAGTCCTAGTTTACTGAGGAATCTCCAAACTGATTTCCACAGTGGTTTCACCAGTCCATACTCCCACCAGCAGTGGAGAAGTGTTCCTTTTTCTCCACAGCCTCGCCAGCATTTGTTATTGGTTGATTTCTTGATAATAGCCAATCTTTCTGGGGTGAGATGGAATCTTAGTGTTGTTTTAATTTGCATCTCTCAAATGACCAGTGATGCTGAACATTTCTTCATGTATTTATTTGCTGTTTGTATTTCTTCATCTGAGAAGTGTGTATTCATCTCAGATACCCATTTTTGGATTGGGTCTTTAAATATGGGAGATGTGATATTTGGAGTTCTTTATATGTTCTCAATAGTAATCTTTTGTCTGAAGAACAGCTCGCAAACACTTTTTCCCACATTGTGGGTTGTCTCTTCATTCTGGTAAGAGAGACATCTTCATAAGATGAGATCCCAGTTGTTGATTTTTTGTGATAGTTTTTGTGTGATTGGGGTTTTATTCATAAAGCCTTTGCCTACACCAATGTCTTCAGGAGTTTTACCTATTCTATCTTCCAGCAGACTTAATGTTTCTGTTTTAATATTTAAATCTCTGACTCATTTTGATTTTAGTTCAGTACAGGGTGAAAGGGGTCCAAATTTAATTTCTGGCATGTGAAGAGCCAGTTTTTCCAAGACCATTTATTAAAGAGGCTATCTTTCTTCCAGGGAATGTGTTTGGTACCTTTGTCAAAGATAAGGGAGCTGAATATGTCTGGAGTTGTTTCTGCATCTTCTAATCTGTTCCATTGATCTTCAGGCCTTTTTTTTGCCAATACACTACAATTTCAAATCAGGGATGATGATGCCCCCAGACTTGCCTTTGTTGCCCAGGTTTACCTTTGCTATTTTACATTTCTTCTGGTTACAAATGAATTTTAGGATTGCTTTCTCTAATTCTATTAGATATGTTATTTGAATTTTAATTGAAATTGCATTAAATCTGTGTAACAGTTTTGGAAGTATGGCCATTTTCACCATATTAGCTCTTTGCATCCAAGAGCAAGGGCTATCTTTCTATTTTCTGATATCTTCTTCAATCTCCTTTTTCAGAATACCGTAGTTTTCAATGTAGGGATCTTTTACAGCTCTGATTCCTAGGTATTTCATTTTTGGATGCTATTGTGAAAGTTGTTGTTTCTCTAATTTCTCTCTCAGTGAGTTTGTCATTCATGTACAGGAAGGCTACTGATTTTTTGAGTGCTGACTTTGTATACAGCTATGCTATTGAATTTGCTTATTAAATCTAGCAGTTTTTTAGTGAGTTTTGGGTCTTCTATGTATAGTATCATGTCATCTGCAAATAATGATAGTTTAACTTTTCCTTTCCTATTGTTATTCCTTTTTTTCTCTTGTCTAACTGCTCTGGCTAAAGTTTCCAGGACTATGTTGAATAAGAGAGGAGACAGGACATCTTTGTCTTGTTCCTCAATTTAGAGTAAAAGCTTTCAGGTTTTGTCCATTTAGTAGGATGCTGGCTGTTGGTTTGTCATAGATAAGTTTTTATCAGATGGAAATAAAGATCATCTATTCCAATTTTCTGTGGGTTTTTAAATCATGAATAGGTGCTAGATTTTGTCAAAAGCCTTTTTGGCATCTATTGAAATGATCACATGCTGCCCTTGGCTTTGTTAATATGGTGTATTATATTTATGGATTTATGTATGTTCAACCATCCCTACATACCTGGGATGAATCCAACTTGGTCAGGGAGTATAATCTTCTGAATGATTTGTTGCATTCTATTTGCCAGTATCTTCTTGAGAATTTTTACATCTACGTTCATTAGGGAGATTGGCCTGTAGTTCTCATTCTTAGTTGGGTCCTCCTCTGGTTTTGCTATCAGGGTAATACTTGTTTGTAGGAATGAACTTGGGAGTACTGCTTTCCTTTCAATTACATAAAAGAGTTTGAGAAGTAACAGTATTAGGTCTTCACCAAATTTCTTGTAGAATTCAGCAGTGAATCTGTCAGGGCCTGGGCTTTTCTTTGTTAGTAGGTTTTTAATTACATCTTTGATTTCATTGATTTTTTTTTTTTTTTTGCGGTACTGGGGATCGAACTCAGGACCCTGCGCTTGCTTAGGCAAGCGCTTATTCCACTGAGCTATATCCCCCCGATTTCATTGATTGATATTGGTTTATTTAGGATTTTTATATCTTCATGATTCAGCTTTGGTAATTCATATATATCTAGGAATCTATCCATTTCTTGTATTTTATTAGAATACAAGTTCTCAAAGTGGGTATAGATGACTTCCGGATTTCTGTAGGGTCTGTTGTGATTTTGCCCTGTTCATTCCTAATTGCATGGATTTGAGTATTTTCTTTCTTTTTTGGATAAGGTTGCTAGGGGTTTGCTGATTTTATTTAATCTTTGAAAGAACCAACTCTTTGATTCATTGATTCTTTGTATTATTTTCTTAGTTTCCAATGCATTAATTTCTGTCTGATCTTCATAATTTCCTCCCTTGTATGAGCTTTTGACTTAGCTTGCTTTTTTTTTTTTTTTAATAGAAGTTTGAGGTTCAACATTAAGTTGTCTGTTTGCTCTTGCTCTGTTTTCCTGATATGGGTATTCACTGCTACAAATTTCTCTCTTAGGACTGCTTTCATTGTGTCCCATAAGTTCCGGTATGTTGTACTGTCACTATCATTTTATTGTAGAAACTTTCTAATTTCTTCTTTAATTTCATCAGTCATCCACTGATTATTCAGGAGGGTACTATTTAATTTCCATGTGTTTCTGAACTTTTTATCATTTCTTTTATAAGATTTCCAATTTCATTGCACTATGGTCTGATAATATGCATGGCATAATTTCAATTCCTTTGCATTTACTTAAGCATGTTCTATGAGCAGTATGTGGTCTGTTTTAGAGAATGTTCCATGTGCAGCTGATAAGAATGTATATTTTGATGTTGTAGGGTGGAACACTCTGTAGACATCTACTAAATCCTTTGTTCAAAAGTTTGGTTCAGTTCTAATAGTCATTGTTAAATTTTGTCCAGTTGATTTGTCTTTTTCTGACAGTGGGGTATTGAGATCCCCCAATACAATTGTATTAGTGCTTATTTTTGGCATTTTTCATGCCCATTAATATTAGTTTATATAGTTTGGTGCACTGGTATTTCTTGCATATATATTTATGATTATTATCTCTTCCTCTTGAATAGGTCCCTTTACAAGGATGTAGTGACCTTCTTTGTCTCTCTTAATTAGTGTTGGGTTGAAATTCCCTTTGTCTGCAAATGGAATTGCTACCCCTGCCTTTTTCTGAGTTCCTCTCACATGGAGTATTGATTTCTGTATTGATTTTCAGTCTATGAATTTTTTTCAAATTAAATGTGTTTCTTGTGTGCAGCATATTGTTTTGTGTGTGTGTGTTTATTTGGTTTTTTGGTCTTTTTGAGACAGGGTCTTGCTATGTAGTTCAGGCTGGACTTGGCTCACTTTGTAGTCCAGGTTGATCTCAAACTTGCAATGATCATCCTGCCTCCCGAGTGCTGGGATTATATGTGTGTGCCACCACACCTGCCTCTGCAGCATATTGTTGGATCTTGCTTTTTGATCCATTCTTCCAGTCTGTGTCTTTTAACTGGTGAATTGAGACCATTAACATTCATGGTTATAGGTAATATGTATTGACTTGTCCTTGTCATGTTATTTTCCTATTGTTTGCTTCCCCTGGCCCTAATATGGAATTTTTATTCTCCTGGATATTTGCTTGATTCTGCCTTATGGATTCCATTTCTTTCCTATGCTGACCATTCATGGCTTCCATAATTTTCTTAAGCTCCTCTACTTATTTTACCTGTATCTGCTCTAGAGTCGCTAAGCATGGTTTTTCTTGTGGAAACCACGCAGTTTCATCTCTGCAGTTATCTAATAAATTATTTCTGATTTGAGTTTTTCTAGTGCCTCATTCAATTGCTTTGTTGTTACCACTTCAGAAAGGTTTGGATTGTACCACCTCACTGCCCCACGGCTTTTGCTGAACTGGACCTCTGGGGTTGCATCTTGTTTGTGTCTTCTTATTTTCTTTGCTTTTTTAAAGTTTAATTCCTTAGGTGATGCTTGTAATTTTCCTATGGTAGGTGGCTTTATTGCCAGTATTTAGAACCCTTAGGAAATGATTACTTCTCTGAGGTATCTATCTTCCAGGTGTAGCTGGTTTTTGGGTTTTGAGTCAGTTGCAAGATCCTACCACTTCAGTTTGTTGGGGATGAGAAGTTGCTGCCTGCTTGGCCCAGCCCCCAGTTCTTTGGCCCTATGCCACAGTATTTTCTATGACCCTTAGTCAATCTTGGTCTTGGAATACCAGGAAGAATAGCTGCTTTGAACAATCATGTTACTTTTAGCTAAAGCAGTACCATCAGCAATAACAACAGTATCAAACACAGCCTAGAAAATGACAAACTGAGATAACCATTAATTTGCCACCTTTAACTGTATGAATTGGATCTGTGGTTATGTAATAAAATTTGAAAGAAATCAGAAAATTATATGCAGTATATAAGTCCTTAATATGTCAGTTTTTCCCTCAGGAGTTAAAATTTAAAATGGGATAGGGAGAAAATAGAGAAGTGGAAGAAGAGGAAGAGATTAGAAGTCAGCCTGGAGGACAAAGGGGGATCACACTTACTTTGGGAAACTGGTGCAGAAGACTGGAAGGAAAGAGAAAAGGAAGAGGGCTGGGGATATAGCTCAGTGGAATAAGCGCCTGCCTAGCAAGGGCAGGGTCCTGAGTTCGATCCCCAGTACCACCAAAAAAAAAAAAAAAAAGAGAAAAGGAAGAGATAAAAGGAAGAACAGAACAGGAGAACAACCACAAAGTGGCTAAAAACCACAATCACACTCATACAAAAACAATGACAGGAAAACAAAACAAAAAACCACCACAACAAAAAACAAACAAGAAAGAAAAAGAAAAAAAAGTCCACTTCCTGGTTTGTTTCTGCTGTTATTGGTAGACAATGTGTGGAGACGGATTCCAGATCTGTGTTGATTTATCCCAGCAAGCCAGTAGTTAGCTTTTAGGCAGGGTAGTGGTAATTTCAGCATGCCTGCACCTTCTGGCCAAGACCAGACTGATTTGTCTGTAGCAATCAGCACATCTTCCATGGGCCTGAGCTCAACTGGGTGCTCCTAAATGGAGCCAGCAACTACTCTCAGTTCTGAGCTCAGCTGGATGCTCTTGAAGATGGGTCCTGGCCAGTCACTTTCTTGAGCAGGACAAATGAGCCCTCAGTGCTCACCACCACCACTGCACCCCATGGAGGCCTCTGGGATAGCCAGTAGTCATCGTATGTCTGCAGGTTTGAATTGCTCCTCTTGCGTAGTGAGTCCTGTCTCAGGGAAAAGGCTGGCTACCTCCTTCTTCATTGAAGTTTCTCTCTTCACTCTCTGTGGGCTTCAATTCACACTTCAGATACTTTCTGAGTCAAGGGGACCCACTTCCCTCCTTATCTTACTCATGTTGCTATATTTTAGCACCTGGATGGCAAATCTCAAAGAGGTTCCTTCTCTGCTGCTTACTACTCTGCCATCAGTCTATATCTTTTGATTGGAGAGTTTAGGCCATTCAAATTGAGAGATATTACTGAGATGTATTGCTTTTTTACTATCATTGTCTTCTTTATCTGTTGCTATATCATTTGTTTTACTTTTTCTGATTTGCTATTGTTATTTATCCACTGACTTCATTAATTTCCTCTATGTTTTTAGGTATATCTAATCCTATGTTTCTGTCAAGAATATTCTTGAATATTTTCTCTAGAGCTGATTTCACACTCATGTATCTTCTGAGCTGGTCTTTTTCATGGAAATACTTTATTTCTCCATCTATATTGAAGGACAGTTTTGCTGAGTAACTTAATCTGGGTTGGAAATTATTTGCTCTGAGGGCCTCACTTTAAGCTCTTCTGGTCTTCAAGGCTTGTGCTGAGAAGTGTGCTGTATTTCTAATTGGTTTATTCTCTTTCTGTGATTTTTTTTGTTCATTTTTCTCTGGCTTCCTTTAAAATTCTGTTTTTTTGCTGGATATCTGCAAATTTAATGAAGCTATGCTTTGGTGAATTTCTCCTTTCTCGTTATTGTTTGGAGTTCCATAAACATCACCTAATTATATTTTAAAGTCTTTTCTTATATTTGGGAAATTTTATTCCATAATTTCTGTAAGCATGTTGGTGACTCCATCTGTGCAATTATCTAGCTTTTCTTTAACTTTGATTAGCTTTAGATTGATTTTTTTGTTGTCATCTAGTAGCTGCTAGACAGTCTTTTCTTGTTCTCTTATTTTCTTTTTTGGCTTTTTTGACCTCTTTATTGTAATTCACTGTTTTGTCCTCAATATTAGACATTCTTGCCTTCACATTGGTCATTTCTGCTGTGTACGGATTTTATACTTTTTTTTTTTATTTCAGGTATTTCTGTCTGACATCTTTTTGAGGATTCTATATCCTTGTTGAATCTATCATTCAAAGTTTGAACTGTTTTGGTTAGCTAGTCCAGTTTTATTTATCTATTTCCCCAAAATTCACCAGGGTATACTAAGTATCATTGCTGTAAACTTTTGGTTCCTATCGTCTTTAAATTCATCTATTTTCCCCATCCCTTCTAAGAACTTTTGATCAATTTCTGCTACCTGGTATTTGCTTTTTCTCCCTCTGTGATTCATTGCTCTGCCTTGGGAGTTGGGGGGTCCTTGAAGATCTTCTATTTCTTTATATATATATATATATATATATATATATATATATATAGTATGTGTCCCCCATTTGTTCTCCTACCCCTTTTTTGGGAAGAGATTACTGTCAGTTGGGGACTAGAGAAGTGAAGAGAATATGTTGTTATATGGAGCTTTTTAGTAGGATGTTGTGTCCCCACAAATAATTTTCAGCTTTGTACGTCCAGTTCTAGTATTTGCTACTTCTGTTGTTTAAGTGATTTCGACTCTGTTCCTATGTTTTTCTATAAGAATTCTTTCAATTGATAATAGCATCAATAGACTCAATCCTACATTTCTATATGACAGTCCTTGCACTTACCCTTCCCTCCCACTGTTTATTCCCTAGACAAGGGAGAGAATGTAGACATCTATTAAATCTGAGCCAATGAAAGCACAGAGTAGCAACCTAATATATGTATGAAACCAAAAAAAGAACATAACCCCACATTATTGAATAACTCAAGAAATATATAAACTTGAATCAATGAAATATCCAATGAAAACACCATTAGGTATTCCAATAAGACATAGCATATATGACTCCCAAGTAGGTTCACTGACAGACAGTCTGAGTCTTCACACCTCAATTACTCTTACGGTCCCTCTGCTGCAAAACGGGTTAACTCAGATTCAGGACCTCTTTCTGCCAGGTTGCAGGCATTCTTAGAGAGTCTGATAGAGTCTGAGTCCTTGGGTTAAGAACTCTTGCTGTCCCTCTCCTTGGGTATGATGGTGGGTTTGGCAGACAAGTTCACTGGCACTCAATTGTCCACTGAGTCAGAATTATTCCTGTAGAATCAATTCAAATACAGCAGTAATGGGCTAATCTGTTACAGTAGAATATATCAGGGGTGGTTGAGAAATAGCATACCACAAGACCCAGTACTACCCTAATCCCCAAAGCAGAAAAGACCCAACTAAAAAAGAGACCTATAGGCCAATCTCTTTAATGAACATAGATGCAAAAATCCTTGACAAGGTATTAGCAAATAATGCAGCACATTATCAAAAAGGTCATGCACCATGATCAAGTAGGTTTTGTACCAGAAATGCAAGGATAGTTCAAAGTACCTAAGTCTATAAATGCAACATATCAAATAACAGAAGGAAGGTCAAAAACCACATGATCATATCAACAACTGCAAAAAGGGCTTTCCACAAAGTCCAACACTTCACAATAAAAATCTAGAAGCTGTTCATGACAAACCAATAGCACCATCATACTAAATGGGAAAAAACTAAAAGTGTTCACCCCTAAAATCAGTAACAAGACAAGGATGCCCACTATCACCTCTGCTATTCAACACAGTACCTGAAACATTAGCCATATCAACTAGGCAAGAGAAAGAAATAAAAGGGATACATATAGGAAAGGAAGAACTCAAATTATCATTATTTGCAGATGACATGATACTCTACATAGAAGATGCAAAGCACTCCACCAAAAGACTCTTAGAATAAACAATTTCAGCAAAATAGCAAGATACAAGATCAACACACGAAAATCATTAGTATTTGTGAATATCAACAATGAATGGAATGATGAGGAAATTATGAAAACAATACCACTCACAGTGGTATTGCTTCAGGAGAAATGAAATATCTAGAAATTAACCTAGTCAAGGAAGTACAAGACTTCTATAAAGAAAACTACACTACTCTGAAGGACACTGAAGAGGACATCAGAAAATGAAAAGATGTCCCTTGTTCCTGGATTGGCAAAATGGCCATACTTCCAAAACTGTTGTATAGATTCAGTGCAGTCCCAACCAAAACACTAACAGCATACTTCACAAATCCAGAGGAAAAAAATATCTAAAATTCATGTAGAACCAGAAGAGACCCAGACTAGCAAAACTAATTTTGGGCAAGAAGAGCAAAACAGGTGGCATAGCAGTATCACCAGACTTCATGCTATACTACAAAACAATAGTGATAAAAACAGCATGGTCTTGGGACAAAAACAGACTTGTGGATCAATGAAGCAGAATTGATGATACAGAAACCTCCCCAGACATATTCAACTATTTTATCTCTGACAAAGGGGCCAAAGCATACACTGGAGGAAAGATAGCCTATTCAACAAGTGGTGCTGGGGAAACTGATTATCTGTTTGTAGAAGAATGAAACCGGACCCTTACTTCTCACCATATATTAAGTTAAAATTAAAATGGATCAAAGATCTAAATGTTAAAACCGTGAAGCCTTCTGGAAGATAAAATAGGTATAACACTTAAAGATATAGGTGTAGGGAAGAATTTTCTAAACAGAACCTCAATTGCACAAGAAATAGCAGCAAAAATCAAGAAATGGGATGATGTCAGACTAACAAGCTTCTGTATAGCAAAAGAATCAATCAGTGGTGTGAAGAGACTACTACAGAATGGGAAAAAATTTCAGCTATTCCTCACACAGAGGACTAATATCCAGAATATACAAAGAATTCAAAAAAAGTTAAACCACCCAAAATTAAAAACCTAGTCAAGAAATGGGCTAGGAAAATGAAGATACTTCATAGAGGAGGAAATAGAAATTGTCAACAAATATATATAAAAAATGTTCAAGAGCTCTTGTCATTTAAGGAAATTAAAACAATGCTCAGAGTCTACCTTACTCTGGAAAGAATGGCAATCATTAAGAAATCAAACAATAACAAACACTGGTGTGGCTGTGGTAAAGAAAAGGAACCCTCCTGCATTGTTGGTGGGAATGCAAACTAGTACAACCATTGTGGAAATCCGTATAGAGGTTCCTCACAGAATTGAAATTAGAAATTCCATATGACCCAGCTATGCCCCTGCTATGTATCTTCCCCAAAGAGCTTAACTCATCACACTATAATGATACTTGCATACCAATGTTTATAGTAGTACATTCATAATAGCTAAACCCTGGAAGCAGCATGTATACCCATCAACAGATGGCTGGATAAAGAAAATGTAGTATCTATATATAAGGGAATACTATTCAGCTACAAACAATGACAAATTTGAGGCATTTGTAGGAAAATGGATGCACCTGAAAAATATAATGTTAAATACCATATGGTATCTCATTTGAGTGAGGCAAAGTACAGACAAAGAAAATGATGAAGGATGGATAGAAAGGGACAAGGGAACAGATCTTGTCCAATAAGGGAATGGTTCCAAGGAAACAGGGAGGGGTGAGGGAGAGGGAAAGCGGAAATGAGGGGAATAAAGATGTTCCATGTATAGGATCCTAATAACTCTAATCAATGTCCATATTATACGCCATCACATGAGCTAAGAGAAATAATATGAATAGAAAATAGAGCAACAGAGCTGGGCATGGTGGAGCATACCTGTTATCCCAGCTACTTGGATGGCTGAAGTAAGAGAGCCAGAAATTTCAGGTCAGCCTAGGCAAACTGCCAAGAATCTGTGTTAAGAGTAAACAAAACTATACAGCAACAGAAATCAAAATCTCAATTTAAAGAGGTAGAGAATAAACCTAAAGAACCCTCCCACACAGGAGCGAAAATGGTAAGTCCAGAGGAGAAATGGGCATATGATTTGAGAATGTGCTATGTTATGAAGGACGATCAGATCATGATATAAGAGTATACCTGGGGCCTCTCCTTAGAGCAGCAATGCTCAGGAGAGCCTTCTGATAAAGTGACAACCAAGCAAAGGACAAGCAGGAATCAGTAAGGTGAAGGCTGGGGAAAACTCGTCCACTCTGGGGAAGGGCACATGCCAAGATCATAAGAAGGAAGGAGCTTAGAGAATTAGAGACCTGAATCGAAAGCAAAGAGACAGGAGGACTTATGGGTGACAAGACAGGCCAGCGGGGCACTTGAGGTCAGGGTTTTCATGGTCACTATGATGAGGAAGCAGGAAGCATTTAAAGGAGAGTGAGATGACCCAACATACTTTCTTTTTATTTAAAAAATTTTTTTTTAATGTTTGGTACTAGGGATTGAATCCAGGACCTTTGCACTGAGCAATATCCCCAGTCCTTTTTTATTTTGAGATAAAATCTCACTAAATCACTAAGTTCCCCAGGTTGCACTCTTAATTTGTGAGTTCTCCTGCCTCAGCCTCCCATAGTGCTGGGATTTTTAGGTTTGTGCCACAATGCCCAGCGCCAATGTACTTTTTAAAAAGCCATTTGAAGGCAATGTGAGAACCAGTTGGAGGAAGTAGTTCAATGGGCAATATTTTTATGATGTTGTAACTGTCATATCATCTTATGGGTGTCATAATTTACTTAATCATTCCTCTATTTCCCTGGACATTTAGGTTATTTCCCGTTTTTTGCTAATAAATGCAACATTATAATAGATACTTTTGAACTTTAATCTTTGTTGGCACTTCTGATTTTTTTTTTCTTTTTCAGATGGGGTTTCACTATGCAGTTTAGGTTACCTTAAACTCACTTGGTAACCCAGGCTGTACTTGAACTCTCAGCAAACCTCCTGCCTCAGCCTCCCAAGGGCTGCGATTAAAGGTGTGCGCCACCATGCCTGGCTCTTCTGATTATTTTTTACATATAGATTTCCAGAGTAGAATTAAGTAACTGAAGTAAGGCTGGAGGTGTAATGTAGTGGTACAACATTTGCTCCGGAGCACTCAATAACAACAAGCAAAGCAACAACTGAGCTAAAACATATGACAGTTTGCGGCCATTTTTAAAAGTTGTTTTTAATAGATAAAGATTTTGATCATTAAATATGAAAAATCTACTTGTATAATAGATATTTTTTCACCTACTCAGTTAAGTGATATGAACAGAAAATCCTGCAGTAATTAGATGAAAAACTATTTGTATGCAAAATTGCCCCATTATAAGAAAAGAGGGACTGTCTTAGTTACTTTTCTCTCGCTGCTGAGACAAAATACTGGACACCCAAGGTTAAAGGAGGAAAGGTTTATTTAGCTCAGTTTGTGGAGGTTTTAGTCCACAATCACCTGGCTCTAAAGCAGGGTAGCACATGGCAGAGGGTCAACAACAGTTTATGGTGGCAGAAGACGGCAAAAACCGCGAGAGAGAAGGGGCAGGCCAGCCTCTTTCTGCCCTATACATTGTATCCAGGGACAAGAATTGAGGTGATGCCAGTCCACTCAGTGGGCTGATTCAGCAATCGCCCACCCTTAATCCCAGTGTTGAGCTACAAATCAGTCACACACTCGATTTAGCCACCTCTGAAAAAACTATGACCACATGAAGCTTCAGGGGGACATCTAGACAAAACCATAACAGGGGCAAACACATACAGTCATCAAAAGCAATATTCTCTCGCTGGGCATGGTGGCGCATACCTGTAACCCCAGCATTTGGGAGGCTGACACAGGAGAATCATTACAAGTTCGAGGCCAGCTTGTGCTATATAAATGAGTTCAAGGCTAGCCTGAACTGCATAACAAGACCTTGTCTCAAAAAGACAAAAAACAAAAACAAAAACAATTCTCTCCAAATTTTTGCTCGGGATATGATTAAAAATAATCATGTCAACAAGCAGGTTATGCTTCAGCATCAAATACTACATATTTGGGACATCTTAAAATATGATCCTCCTGGCTCAGCCTCCTTAGTAGCTGGGAGAGTAGCTGGAATAACAGGTAGCTGGGACCTCTTAATAGTAATGTTGTTGTTATAAAGGCCCTGGGTTCAGTCCTGGTATAGACCAGGAAAAACTGCGCTGTTATTCTGTCTCCCACAGGGGCAGGCTGTCCGCTTCTGCCAGGTTGCTTTGCTCTCTCCACAGTTCTAAGTCTCACACGCGTGGCCTCTTTCATACACAAATTTCCCTCTTTTGTCCCTCACTCATCTCAGTGACTGGCATCCCCCGCACAAGCTCCCTCACCTCTTACATACTCCTTCCCCTCAGTCTCGGCCTCTTGGTATACAAACCTCTTCACCTTCAGCTCTTACGTATTTATCTTTTCTCTTCAACTGGTGTGATCCTTTCCACCTGCCTCTCCTGCATTCCTCTCTCAGACTCCGACCTGTCACCACTCCTCTCACGCTCTCAACTCCTGCCCTGGCTCCTAATTTGCAGGACTGTTGATCAGGAAATCTGCCAAGGGGCTGGAGGACAACTGGGACAGATGCATAGATGCTGGACATGAGGAGGCCAGGTGGCCAGCCCCCATTTCCCAGGCCTCCGTGGCAGGAGGGGGTAGACCCGAACTAAAGAACGGGTGTGGGAAGCAGCAGCACAGCGAGTCCTGCTGCTCGACAGCCGGGGTGCGCGCCCGGGCCACGCGGAAATGCTCTGTGGCCTGGATGGGCTGA
The DNA here is from genome assembly GCA_004027595.1 of Dinomys branickii. Lineage (NCBI taxonomy): Eukaryota > Metazoa > Chordata > Mammalia > Rodentia > Dinomyidae > Dinomys > Dinomys branickii. The sequence continues at coordinate 152,482 of PVLD010002844.1, forward strand.
GAGGCACCAGTTGGACATCCTGACCTAGACAACCAATTATGTCTGTTTAAGGTCTGCTGCACAGAACAGAGTCATATACAAGGCTAAATCCCCTGTGAAGGGTTAACTGACTTTCCTCTCCATGCATTTTCCAGATTTACGGTCATGGTAAGAATTGGAAGACAAATCAGACAAAGGTTCTGAAAATTTGACACACACCAAAAATCAGATTTAATGTTCTTTTATGTGCTTTTGGAAACAAAACAGGTATTTGGTGAACACGAGGGATCTAGTAGGTATGCTTGATGAGAATCTGTATTGGGCAGGAACTTAAGATCCAGGTTAGGGATGATTAATATGCATGCAGGAAGTCATCAACATGTAGGCATAAGCAATATGAATCTCATTAAATCTTCAATAGCTTTCTACTGCCTGAAGGAATCGGTGGTATTCTAATGATTAAAGCAATAACATTAAAGTAGAAGAACAGCATTAGGAAATTAAGCTGGCTCTTACAAAAGAAGCTACCACTGAGTACTAACCACCCAAACTAACTTTGTAAGACTCCTCGACTGCTGTGATTTTGCTTTAGGTACGCAGTCGCCTTGCACACACTGTTGCACTGTCCCTGGAGTTAGAGGGCTCTGCTGGAAAGTGCCTCGTGACAGAGACATTCAAGGGCCTTTTCTCTTCTGAGCTAGTTAATAGATAACCCTCCTCATGCTTCCTGAGGCCCTCCTAAAATTGTCTCTCCTGCCTCCCACTAGCTGGCCCCACCAGCCTTCTGCTGTGCCCTCCTCACTCTTTGGAGGACGCTGCCCCTGCCCCTTGCAAGCCCAGGAACAGCTGCTCAGCAGAGCATGAAGTAGGAGAGAGGGTGCAAGGGTGGTCAGCCCTCCACGGCATCAGCTAGTCTGGGCAAACACAGCCAGGCTGTTCCTTTCACTGCTGACCTATTTCTCATTTGATCTTACAAGAAAATCATCAACTTACTGATGACAGAGACAGTATGTGAGGCCCCAAATCCAGTTATCATAGGCTGAAAGGAAGGGAGAACGAGAGTGATATATATAACCTCTACATGTGAGAGGTAAAAGGAATCAAAAGTTAATGTTCAAGCCGGGGTGTAGCTCAGTGGCTGCACTTGTCTAGCCTGTATGACATTCTGGGTTCAAACCCCAGTACTGGGGGAAAAAACTTCATTTTCCGAAGGTATTTTTTTCAGTAATTAATACACTTTTCCTTGTGAATGTGGTAACAAAAATTTTGTGCAATGATGGTCATATTACTAGCAACCTTTCTTAGGAAAAAAAATCACCTTAAAAATACCTAATCTATCTAAACAGTGGGGCAGTGTCATCTGTCAGCTTTATACACCTTAACAGTGACACTATGACCTGCTGTGAGGAAGCTGAGGATATAGCTCAGTGGAATAAGTGCTTGCCTGGCAAGTGCAAGGTCCTGAGTTCAATCCCCAGTACGGCCAAAAAAAAAAAAGAGAAAGAAAATGACTCATTATGAGCACATCTTGCACAATACTAAGGGATGCTATAGCAGCAGTCTCCAAGCGGGGTCTGCCACCAGCTTCCTGGTGTTCACACCCTGACCCAATCCCCTGCCGTACTGTACTGTGCAACCACCAGCATATGAAAGAAGCAATGCTAACCAGTCCATGGTCCCACAATTCCTAAAGCACAGTATCAGGATTCAGACTAAGCCTCCGCACTTGAGAACCTGCTTTCTAAGCCACTGACTTAACTTTTTGGTGGTGTAGGGATCAAACCCAGGACTTTGTGTGTGCTAGGCAAGTGCTCTAACACTGAGCCACACTCCCTGCCCCTCCTATTACTTTAATAATCAAAAAGCACAACTTAAAAGTACTTCTCCCTTAGAAGAAGAAATTCCCATTCTTCCTTTGCTCATGACTGAGATAAAAACCCCTCCCCTGTTTCCAGGGACCTCTCCCCCAGCACCTCCTTCTGTTTTTTTTTTTTTTTTTTTGTATTGGGCATTGAACTCAGGACCTTGGGCTTGCCAGGCAGGAATCAAACTCAGCTGTGCTGCTGAGCTATATCCCTGGCTGGCCTTCTGTTCTCTTATCACTTTCAGTGTCTCTCTCCAGGAAGTCTCTGGATCCATAGCGTTGCAGTGGATCACTTCCTTAACAATTTTTCTCCTTCCCCTGTGCTTAACCATTGCTAGAGCTTCTGTACAAAAGACAAAATGAAACACACCCATACAATTACACACACATGTTCACGGCAGCATTATTTATAACAGCTTGAGCTGGATGTGGTGGCACTCAGGAGCCAAGGCAGGAGGATCACTGTGAGTTTGAGGCCAGCCTGAGCTACAGAGTGAGTTCAAGGCCAGCCTGCACCATGTAGTGAGCCCCTGTCTCAAAAAAGCAGCCAACCCAAAAAAACCAGATTAATTCATTTTTCTCTTTTAAAGGCTGGGGATATAGTTTAATGCAAAGGCTCTGGCCTCAATCCTCAGTCCTACAATAAACAAACAAATATTTTACTTACCTGTTTTTTTTGGTTTGCAGTACTAGGTATTAAACCCCAGGGCCTCACACATCTTAGGCAAGCACTTTAACACTCAGCTACAACCCCAGCCTGGATTGTACAATTTAAGTGGGTAAATTGTACCATATGTGGATTCCATCTCAATGAAAGCTTTTTTTAAAAAAAATTACTGCCTACTAAGAAGTTGTGGACATGCTGATTTTGAGATGTCTATGAAAATATCAGAATAGAATGTTCAGTGAGGGGCAGGGAGTGTGAGTCTGAAATTTAAGAGGAAGATCTTGGCTTGGAGCAAAAATATGAGTCTACAGTTTTATGGATTGTTTAGAGCCATGGGACTAATTAAATCATTAAGGTGGTAAAGAGTATTGATATAAAAAAAGACCTATTCCTCTTAGAAAAGACTATTTCCTCTTAGAATTTGCCTAATTCTAACATGATACACAGCCATATTAAATGATAAAGATTGTTCCTGAGTGGGTGTGGTGGCATACACCTGTAATCCCAACTACTTAGGAGACTGAGGCAGAAAGACTGAAGTTCAAGACCATCCTGGGCAATTTAGTAAGAGTCTCCCTCAAAATGAAAAATATGGGTATAGCTCAGTGTTAAAAGTACTTCCCTAGAGTGTGGAACCTATGGGTTCAGTCCCTGGTAAGACGCACATACAACACACACACACACACACACA